>SJYC01032660.1:0-24892 GCA_006408675.1 Madoqua kirkii | reverse complement strand
GTTCTACAAATAAATTAATGCCCAAGTTAAAGGTCATGTGCTCCCAAGTCAGACAATCTATAAGTGACTTTATGGTTTTCCCTGGTTAGGCATGTTATTTTCTTAAACATAGTTTGCATGCTAATAATAAAAATAGTAAAAATATCATTTATATTAAAATGACATTTATGTTTTATAAAGGAAAATATCACTTCCAATTATTTTTAATAGAATATCCATTTATATAGTGTGGAATCTTTAATGTTCTGTGGAACTTTTAAATATTTTAACAACTACAACCATTTCTCAGATAAAATCTTATGTTGGGAGCACTATATGTAAAACAGACAAGCGTTTATTCACTTAAGTTTACTTTTGCATTCAAATTTATCCATTAATCAATTAAGAGAAATTAGATTATTTTGATGAACATAAAATAATCCGTGGATAGCAGCTGGCAGTTGCAGTCTTATTATCAGTTTTGCATCCACCCTTTTCTCTGTATATTTTTTTCTGGCTGGACTGTATTGGTAAAATCATAATTATTATTTTGCAAGTGGTAATCAGGGCCTCTACTCAGAGTTGCACAGGCTGTGCACTGCAGAACCCCAGGGGTCACCAGGAAATCTCCACCTATAAGTCAGTACTAACAGTTGTTGGAATTTGTCTGTTTCTTTGTTTTGGTTTCAAATGCCATGGACAGAGGAGCCTGGTAGGCTGCAGTCCATGGGGTTGCAAAGAGCTGGGCACGAATGAGCAACTAACCCTTTGTTTTGCTTTCGACGGCTCAGTTTTCATTGTCAGTATACTTTTCTATTAAGCTAATCTCAACATTTGAAAGAGTCATAGTATCTGGCAACCAGAAAGTCAGCAGTGACTTGGATGATTTGGTGAAGTGGTGGAGATAAAAGCTTGACTGACTAGGTCAAAAGAAGAATTAGAGACAAAGTACACAGAACACTTGAGGAGTTCTACCTTCAGCTGCGAGGTTGGGGCGGTCTCTTCGGACACACTGGTGGCTGCGTTGCAGCCCACCCCCGGCCGAGCTTGCAAGTCCTCCGGGAGCAGCAGCACCTCCACCCGCCTCAACTGTAGCCCTGAGAGCGTCGCCATGATCTGAGGTCTGGGGAGGCGGGCTGGCCCTGCCTCTGCAGCTCGCCCATCTCCTTTGCATTTCTTTTGTACCAAAAAAACCCGATTTTTGCGAAAAGTATTCTGTTGGACAGAGGCTGCCTCGCTCCTGGAGGAGGGGCCGTCCCACACCTGTGCCATAGAGGAGCTGGCCTCCTGGCATACGGCTCAGTTTTCATTGTCAGTATACTTTTCTATTAAGCTAATCTCAACATTTGAAAGAGTCATAGTATCTGGCAACCAGAAAGTCAGCAGTGACTTGGATGATTTGGTGAAGTGGTGGAGATAAAAGCTTGACTGACTAGGTCAAAAGAAGAATTAGAGACAAAGTACACAGAACACTTGAGGAGTTCTACCTTCAGCTGCGAGGTTGGGGCGGTCTCTTCGGACACACTGGTGGCTGCGTTGCAGCCCACCCCCGGCCGAGCTTGCAAGTCCTCCGGGAGCAGCAGCACCTCCACCCGCCTCAACTGTAGCCCTGAGAGCGTCGCCATGATCTGAGGTCTGGGGAGGCGGGCTGGCCCTGCCTCTGCAGCTCGCCCATCTCCTTTGCATTTCTTTTGTACCAAAAAAACCCGATTTTTGCGAAAAGTATTCTGTTGGGACAGAGGCTGCCTCGCTCCTGGAGGAGGGGCCGTCCCACACCTGTGCCATAGAGGAGCTGGCCTCCTGGCAGGCTGCCCAAGCCACACAGCCTGCTCCCCACACCGCAGTGTTATCTTTATTTTAAAGGTTACATTGGAGAAGGAAATGGCAACCCACTCCAGTATTCTTGCCTGGAGAATCCCATGGACGGAGGAGCCTGGCGGGCTACAGTCCACAGGGTCGCAAAGGACACTACTGAGCGACTTCACTTCACATGGCGAAGAAAACAGATCAAATGAAAGTTATCTCTGACTCCCATTTTCCTTATATACACATATCTGTTTACTGATGAATCCTGTTGGTCCAAGACAGCATTAACACTTGCCTTGATTAGTGTGGTGACCTCCTACTTGGCCACTCTCTGGGTGTGTGTGTGCTTAATTGCTCAGTTGTGTCCGACTCTTTGCGACTCCCAGGCTCCTCTGTCCAGGCAAGAATACTGGAGTGGGTTGCCATGCTCTCCTTCAGGGGAATCTTCCCAACCCAAGGATTAAACCCAGGTCTCCCAGGCTGGTTCTTTACCATCTGATCTGCCAGGGAAGCCCACTCGACCACTCTGATCTACCTTTAACCCCACAATCTATTCTCAAAAAAACAACTAAAATTATAAACTCTGCTTTTAAAACATGGGTTAGGTAATGGCACACCTCTGCCCCAAGTCTTCTAATACATACTCATTTCACTCATTATAAAAGCCAAAATTCAATAAGATCTTCATAAACTGGATCCAAGTTATCTCTGTGCTCCTACAACTACCCCAGACACCCCCTCACTCCATCCAGGCACGCTGGCCTCTGCTGTGCCCCAAGAGCAAACACGCTTCTGCCTGTGTTGTACTCATGATTCCCTCTGCCCAAAATGTTGTTGCTCCAGATATTCATGAGGTTCATGCCTTTATTTCCTGTAAAGAAAATGTTATCACACAGGCCTTCCTTCACCACCCTGTATAATCTAGCAGCCTTCTTGCCCCAGCAGTCTCAGTTCCCCAACCTTCCTTCATTTCTTCTCTATAGAAATTAGCAATGTTTAAAACATATTCAACATTTAGTTATTGTGTAGTTATTATCCGCTTTTCTCACTAGATTCTAAGCTCCACAAGAGTAGGACTATTTTCTTTTTGCTTGTAGCTATATCCTCATCTCTGAGCCTGATGCCTAGCACATAGTAGGTGCTTAATAAATATCCATTTAATGATGTAATAGTGATTAGATGTTTCTTTTTTTTTTTCTTTGCCTTGCCTCCTGTCTTGTGGGATCTTAGCTTCCCTACCAGGGACTGAACCTGTGCCCCATGTGGTGGAAGCACAGAATCCCAACCACTTGACTGCCAGGGAATTCCCACAAAAAATTGAATTTATTCTTTTTCTATCTTGAGTCAAAAGTTTTAGTTTAATTGTTTATGCTTATCTGCTGATTTAAACAGTGACATTGCAATACTGTTTGTTGAGCTTTTTGAATTTATTAAACAGATCAGCAAAATTTGGCAACTAATTTGTTAATTTAACTTATGCAACTAAGATATATTTATCAACCATAATTATGTTTATAAACAAAATGATCATTCTTATCATCTTCAAAATGTCTGTGCTAGGGCAATTGCCTCTATATGGGCAATGATCTGTGGTATAAAAAAGTAAATACCGTTTCTTCTTATTTCACACAAATGACACTGGAAATCTGGCAAGTTAAAGTCAGTTTTTATGAATGGTTTTGTCAGATCTTGTTTTGTAATGTGTCAGCTTCCTATAAAATCCATTTGTCTTCTGATGCAACACGCAGCAATTTCTTTAACACATATTAGCAGTAGTGTCTATACAAAGCACAACTTCCATCCATAGTTTTTCTTGCCATTGCTCTTGTAGTCTCAATAAAACACTACTTTTACCTATTTATTTAATAGTATATAAAAAATCTGATCTCAATATATAAATTTACTTTCTTCTATTGAGTACCTATCAATCACCTTTGTATTTACTCATCTGAACATACTGTAGCAAAATGGAAAGATTTCCACCAGCCATCCTCCTGTTAAGTTTGAGGTGGAAGATACTTTAAAGAATGAAGACATATGGATGACTAACAAACACATGAAAAGATGCTCAACATCACTCATTATCAGAGAAATGCAAATCAAAACCACAATGAGGTGCCATTTCACACCAATAAGAATGGCTGCGATCCAAAAGTCGACAGGCAATAAATCCTGGAGAGGGTATGGAGAAAAGGGAACCCTCTAACACTGTTGGTGGGAATGCAAACTAGTACAGCTACTATGGAGAACAGTGTGGAGATTCCTTAAAAAACTGGAAATAAAACTCCCTTATGACCCAGCAGTCCCACTGCTGGGCATACATGCTGAGGAAACCAGAACTGAAAGAGATACGTGTACCCCAATGTTCATCGCAGCACTGTTTATAATAGCCAGGACATGGAAACAATCTAGATGTCCATCAGCAGATGAATGGATAAGAAAGCTTTGGTACATATATACAATGGAATATTACTCAGCCATTAAAAAAGAATACATTTGAATCAGTTCTAATGAGGTGGATGAAACTGGAGCCAATTATACAGAGTGAGGTAAGCCAGAAAGAAAAACACCAATATAGTATACTAATGCATATATATGAAATTTAGAAAGATGGTAACAATAACCCTGTATGCAAGACAGCAAAAGAGACACAGATGTATTGAACAGTCTTTTGGACTCTGTGGGAGAGGGCGAGGAGGGGATGATTTGGGAAAATGGCATTGAAACATATATAATATCATATAAGAAATGAATTGCCAATCTAGGTTTGATGCATGATATAGGATGCTTGGGGCTGGTGCACTGGGATGACCCAGAGGGATGGTACAGGGAGGGAGGAGAGAGGGGGGTTCAGGATGGGGAACACGTGTACACCTGTGGCAGATTCATGTTGATGTGGGACCAAGCCAATACAATATTGTAAAGTAATTAGCCTCCAATTAAAATAAATAAATTTAAATTAAAAAGCAAAAACAAACAAACAAAAAAAGAATGAAGCTAGTGACCAAGAAGGATCTACTTTAATAAATAAAATTTTTAAAGGAATAAATCTAGAATGTGACAAAAAGAACATTATTCTTTAAGTCAACTGATATAACTAAGGCCTTAAAAATGCACACTGAGGTGTTAACCCAATTTCTAATCTGACATCTGCTAGTGAGATTAGCAGTCCTGGTGATCTCCAAAGCATTATCGTTTGTTGCCTCTTATTTAACACTTTTGGTGAGCATGCTGAATATTATCACAGCATTTTAAGCATACACAAACACAGTCTTTCTCTTGCAGACATCTGAAAAATCTCTGAAATACCTCTCTGGACTCCTACTGTTCTTTCTGTTAGAGGTTGAAGACCGCTGAACTAGAAGTCCTTTCCCTTGGACAGAGTAATGAGAAGTAACAAAAGGTGGTCAGCTCTAACCCCAGAGCTCTCAGTGCCCTGGATGCCACTAGCCAACCGTGAGTTTCAACAGTGTATTGTGACCCAGGATGGCCTGGCCCAGCAGCCTGCACATGTCTCTTCTGCAATAACACACCTAATGAACAGCGTTCATGTGTGAGACCCACTCCACTGCATGAACCTAGATGTTTTAGTAGCTATGTGGCTTGCTTCAACTAAGCTGGGACTATGTACAGTTTCTAGAGGACTGGCCGTAGCTCCATCTTTTGTCTCTCACCAGCCCAACAAGTAACCATGTGTCATGAAACTGTGGTGAAGATCCAGAGTACTGGACTAGATTGGGAGTCTGGGGCTGACATGTATTTACTACAATATTAAAACACTTAAAATAAATGTGCTAGGCACTTCCTTGGTGGTCAAGTGGTTGAGAGTCCACCTGCTGATGCAGGGGACATGGGTTCAATCCCTGGTCCAGGAAGATTCCACATGCCACAGGGCTAATAAGCCCATGAGCCGCAACCGCTAAACTGGTGCTCTGGAGCCTGTGAGTTGCAACTACTGAGCCTGCACATCAAGAGGCTCTGCTCCACAACAAGAGAAGCTGCTGCAGTGAGCAGCCTGTGCACAGCAACTAGAGAGTAACCAGCACTTGCTGCAACTAGAGAAGGCCCACACGCTGCAACAAAGACCCAGCACAGCCAAAAGTAAATAAAATAAAAATACTTAAAAAGTAGAAGACCAGCAAGGAGCCACTGTATAGCATGGTGAACTCTGCTTGATATTCTGCAATAACCTAAATGGGAAAAGAATTTGAAAAAAACAAATACATATATAAGTGAATCACTTTGCTGCACATTTGAAACTAACACAACATTGTTAATCAATTCTTCTCTATTATAAAATAAAAATTTATGAAGAACCACAGTGCTGGAGGAAGGGCAGAAGTATTACTGTTGCCTACTGCCCACTGTTAGTCTGGAAAAAGTACTTTGAGAACTTGCTCCCCGACCCATGCCACTTGTCCTATTAAATAAAAGAGGGAAAGAAATGACATGGGATGAAAAGCAACAGCAAGACCCGAATGTCCCTCAGGGGTATTGTGCTCATTGGATCTCGACATATATTCCCACCAGATTCTGGGCCCTCAGTGAAGAGAAGGTGTGAGGGGTTAGGTCAGGCAGATTTGCTCAGAGAGAGTCATTTTCATGGCTTTCTGAATTGAGATCTGAAAACTACAAGTACCTTTGTGACATTTCTTTCTCAAGCACATGATTACCCCAGATAAGAAAGATCTGGAGGCTGAATTCTGGGGCTGGGAAGTAGTGTGTCCTTTTTGAGTAGGAAGAAACTTCAGTGATGGTGGCAAATGGGGCCACAGAAATAGAACTGGGTCATGGACTTTGGGGACACCCATCTCCTGTTTCTCTCTGGATCTTTTTTCACAGCCTCCCAAACCGCTCAGACCCAGGGTCTACCTAAGAGGAAATGTCCCACCTGGTGTCTCTTTGAGGAAGTCTGCTTAAGGAATCCAGATTCCTGGGAACTTCTCAGAGCCGAGGCCAGGGGCATCAACAAACACCAAGAAGTTCTGGGTGCCAAGACAGATGAGCTTTATTTTTGCACACTGATAAGGCTTTGAGAAGCAGACTTTATTCCAGTATTTGGATCTTCTTGACCTAAGACCAGAGCTAAGGCCAGGAGGTGTGAGATTTTCAAGAAAGAGAGGAATCCATCCTGGCAGCTTAATTCAGGAGGAGAGGGAAGAATAAGACCAAGAAGTGACATTGGCTCCAGACTGGTCCTTGGCTGTGGCTCTTTGGATCCTCAACAGTTGCAGGTCAACTGTAGTCCCCAAAACCGCGGCAGCAACTGGAACATCCAGCAAGCTCCACGTCTATGCAGCTGGAAGGCTGGGGCTGGCATCGGTTGTTGCTTGGGAACCGATGGGATACCAAAGAGCTGCAGCCTCCAAAGCCAGAAATAGAGCAGCTGGAGACATAGTGGGTGCGGGCGGGAGGCAGGCGGGCGGGAGGCAGCCCCTGAGGGGCCTGCGGGACCTGTGGGGCCTGCGGGGCCTGAGGGAAGCCCTTAGGTGGATATTTGGAGAGGCTCTTGGTAGGGAGCTGGTACTTCTGCTGGTTTTGCTGGCAGAACATCTTGGAGAATGTTCAGTTGCTCTGTAAAGCAATGCAGATATTCCAAAAGTTCAGTGAATATAAACCTCATTTGTATCAGTATTCTCCCCAGAGTCTGTGATTGATTCTGTGGCTCCAAGGCCCATATCGAGTAGCCCTACTTTCATGGCATAGGGGAAATCAGCAGTGGGTAAGTTTGATTGTGGTACCACCTTCTCCAGGTGGCTAAGTGGTTAAGAATCTGCTTGCAAGGCAGGAGACATGGGTTCAATCCCTGGGGTTGGGAAGATCCCCTAGAGAAGGAAATGGCAACCCACTCTAGTATTCTTGCCTAGAATATTCCATGGGCAGTGGAGCTGGTGGGCTGCAGTCCATGGGGTTGCAAGTAGTTGGACTCAACTGAGCACACACACACACACACACACACACACACACACACACACACACACACCTTCTCTGACCTGTTCTGGTTCTCCTAAGTCTTCTGAATTCAAAGGCAGCAATGTAGGGCACTAGATAGTTCCTCAGATCTTGCATTTTTAAATAATATTTTCTGGTTTACAAACCTGAGAAACCACATGTTTAGCCTGAGCCCATGGTCATACTAACTGGTTTCATCATTTGCCTTTTTTTCTTTCTTTACATCATGGGTTCTGCCTTAAGCCCTGTGTGACTATCTCTCGTTTTACAAAGTAACCACCCCCCACCCTGGCCCAATTTCTGGTTACCATTTATCCCCTTCTCACTCAGGATTGCTTCTTCTGAGCCACCTCAGTGATTTCCACGAGCCTGATTGTCCTTCAGTTCCCAGGGAGTTCCCACTCTCTCCAACCTGGAGTGGCTTGTCCAGTTGTGTGGCAGTCCTGACCCTTCCCAAATTGCCATCAGTTCAATGAAGATACTCACCTTGTTCTTCTTATCTCAAGTGAGTGATGGTATATCGAATGCAGTGAGGAGACAGCATGATCTGAAGCCTTTTATACATATCCTGCCCCCAACTCGAGGGAATGAGCCACGGTCATGTGAAAGCTGTTCCCAATCAGGTCTTTATGGTGACCATTTCCCACATTCCAGGGGCTCTGTCATTCTGTTATACCGGGTCATTACTGGATGCTCATGAACATCTTTCCAGAGCATCCTCCCCACCATAAACCCTGGAAGTATTTCCATAAAGATGAGAAGATTGTGATTTCCAAGGGGATTATCATGGAACAGAACAACCTGAGGATTGAATTTAGGGTTTATGGAGGAATCCAATGCATGCTTGAGATGGAAATCTGAAGGCACAAATGTTGGGTCACCCAGGACATATGTAGGAGTTTCTGAAAACTCTGTTAACAGATTAGGGACCAGTCATCCAAGCATTCTGGGGCCACAACCAAAGAATCAGTGTATCTGATTCAGATCCCAAAGTATCTAAAACATTGACCAATGATGTAGCCTCTAGAAGAGCCCACCTGGACAATATTTCAGGCCACTTCTTACCCTCCACACATGGATGACAAAACTGAAAGCCAGAGAGGATGAAGGAGATGCTCCAAGTCTTACAGAATCTGAATGAGAAACCAGGTCTCCTAACTCTCTAGGTAGTTCTTTCTTTGATCATAGTTCCTTGTTTCTAACTTGCTTGAAATCTACTAGCTCCCTTCCCATCAGCAACCTTTCCCAGTTTGCTTTTCTTAGTTCATCATTTCAACCACATTTTGGCCAACATATTACGGACATGAGAGTTGGACCATAAAGAAAACCAAGTGCTGAAGAACTGATGCTTTTGAACTGTGGTGCTGAAGAAGACTCTTGAGAGTCCTTTGGACTGCAAGGATATCAAACCAATCAATCCTAAAGGAAATCAACCCTGAATATTCAATGAAATGACTGATACTGAAGCTCTAATACATTGGCCACCTGATGCAAATAGCCAGCTTGCTGGAAAAGATCCTGATGCTGGGAAAGATCCTGATGCTGGGAAAGACTGAAGGCAAGAGGAGAAGGGGGCAGCAAGGATGAGTTGGTTGGATGGCATCATCAACTCAATGGACAAGAGTTTGAGCAAACTCTGTGAGATGGTGATTGACAGGGAAGCCTGGTGTACTGCAGTCCGTGGGGTCACAAAGAATCAGGCATGACTTAGCAACTGAACAATAATGATAAATAAACTTTCTTGCACCTTTAGCTTGTCAATGCACTTGACTGACAAAACTCCAACCTTGGCTGAATTGAAGATTGTGATTTCCAAGGGGATTATCATGGAACAGAACAACCTGAGGATTGAATTTAGGGTTTATGGAGGAATCCAATGCATGCTTGAGATGGAAATCTGAAGGCACAAATGTTGGGTCACCCAGGACATATGTAGGAGTTTCTGAAAACTCTGTTAACAGATTAGGGACCAGTCATCCAAGCATTCTGGGGCCACAACCAAAGAATCAGTGTATCTGATTCAGATCCCAAAGTATCTAAAACATTGACCAATGATGTAGCCTCATAGAAGAGCCCACCTGGACAATATTTCAGGCCACTTCTTACCCTCCACACATGGATGACAAAACTGAAAGCCAGAGAGGATGAAGGAGATGCTCCAAGTCTTACAGAATCTGAATGAGAAACCAGGTCTCCTAACTCTCTAGGTAGTTCTTTCTTTGATCATAGTTCCTTGTTTCTAACTTGCTTGAAATCTACTAGCTCCCTTCCCATCAGCAACCTTTCCCAGTTTGCTTTTCTTAGTTCATCATTTCAACCACATTTTGGCCAACATATTACGGACATGAGAGTTGGACCATAAAGAAAACCAAGTGCTGAAGAACTGATGCTTTTGAACTGTGGTGCTGAAGAAGACTCTTGAGAGTCCTTTGGACTGCAAGGATATCAAACCAATCAATCCTAAAGGAAATCAACCCTGAATATTCAATGAAATGACTGATACTGAAGCTCTAATACATTGGCCACCTGATGCAAATAGCCAGCTTGCTGGAAAAGATCCTGATGCTGGGAAAGATCCTGATGCTGGGAAAGACTGAAGGCAAGAGGAGAAGGGGGCAGCAAGGATGAGTTGGTTGGATGGCATCATCAACTCAATGGACAAGAGTTTGAGCAAACTCTGTGAGATGGTGATTGACAGGGAAGCCTGGTGTACTGCAGTCCGTGGGGTCACAAAGAATCAGGCATGACTTAGCAACTGAACAATAATGATAAATAAACTTTCTTGCACCTTTAGCTTGTCAATGCACTTGACTGACAAAACTCCAACCTTGGCTGAATCTTCCCTGCTATCCCTTGCTACTATAAAAATAAAAACAAAACAGATACTCTGAATGGTTGGCATCATCACTAGATCATAATCATCCTCTGAGTGTCTTGCTGCTGCTGCTGCTGCTGCTGCCGCCAAGTTGCTTCAGTCGTGTCCAACTCTGTGCGACCCTATAGATGGCAGTGTCTTAGTTGAGCCCAAAACACTGCTTGGCAGTCCTGTATACTTCTCTGTACTTACTCTGCACAACCATCATGACTTTTTTCGTCTCCTGAATCCTCAGAACATTCACTGTTGCCTCGAGATAGATGCTGCTGCCTCCACTTCTTGGGGCAGACAGGAGCTGCCAAGTGTAAAGTGTTCCACTTCCCACCACCAAGTCTTCAAGCCTATCCATGCCTGCAACTATCTCTTGTGACTTCCTGTGTTAGAGAAGGATCACTCCTTTTCTTTTCTAATGCCTCTCTACTCCTTTGCTCTAGATTCTTCTATCTTCTACAAAATGTCATTGTAGTTTCTTAAACTTCTCATTGCACCATGCATGCATTTATTTTTTAGTATCTGTCATCCTGGATCAGCGACCCAATGGACATGAGTTTGAACAAGCTCTGAGAGATGGTGGAGGACAGGGAAGCCTGGTGTGCTGCAGTCCATGGGGTTTCAAAGAGTTGGAGACGACTGAGCGACTGGAAAACTACAGCCTGGATAGAATGAAATCTCAGTATTTGCTAGTTTACTGTTTATCCTCAGCACCTACAATGCCTGAGAGCTTGTAAGGCCTCAAAAAAAAAAAAAATTTCTCAGTGAATTAATGAGCAATTTGTGGTTGAGGCAAAGATCTCCCTCCTTTCACTCCTGGAGAGAGAGTATCTTGGGAGGCCAGGTCAGTGGCAGGTAAATAGGTCAGATATGGAGGCTGCTCCCAAGGTGGAGTCAGTAGTGCCAATCAGCCATAAGAATTTGGCAATGGAAATCATGCCTCTGGTCCTGGCTCTGCTACTCCCCCTGGGTTTCAAAGGAGACTGGACCAGATGGTCTCTGTACATCTTCAAATGTGTATTTTACTCATTAGCATCAGACCTTCAGGGGCTTTTCCTGGCTTGCTATTGTCCCTGAACTTATTTTATCTGGGGTCGTGAGTGGTGGTAAACTTGATGAAGAAGGAGATGATGGGTAGTGTTCATGTGAGGATGTGAAACATTGGAAGGTAAGACACAGGATGAGGAAGCAATTCGTTATAGTCTGTTTAGTTCATTCCATTTAGTAGAGGAACTTAAGTCATCTGACTGTGACAAAGCAGATTATTGTGTATATATTTGACTCTTGCTTAATCATTTCTCTGCTAGCTAAGAGTCTGAGCCACTGAAGCCCAGATCTGTGGGATGGGCAACATTATGTTCCTTCATGGCATCCGATCCCATCACTTCATGGCAAATAGATGGGGAAACAGTGGCTGACTTTATTTTTCTGGGCTCCAAAATCAATGCAGATGGTGACTGCAGCCATGAAATTAAAAGACGCTTACTCCTTGGAAGGAAAATTATGACCAACCTAGGCAGCATATTAAAAAGCAGAGACATGACTTTGTCAACAAAGGTCCATCTAGTCTAGGCTATGGTTTTTCCAGTGGTCATATATGGATGTGAGAGTTGGACTATAAGGAAAGCTGAGCACAGAAGAATTAATGATTTTGAACTGTGGTGTTGGGAGAAGACTCTTGAGAGTCCCTTGGACTGCAAGGAGATCCAACTAGTCCATCCTAAAGGAGATCAGTCCTGGGTGTTCACTGGAAGGACTGAAGCTGAAGCTGAAACTCCAATACTTTGGCCACCTGATGCGAAGAGCTGACTCATTTGAAAAGACCCTGATGCTGGGAAAGATTGAAGGTGGGAGGAGAAGGGGACAACAGAGGATGAGATGATTGGATGGCATCACCAACTCAATAGACATGGTTTTGGGTGGATTCCGGGAGTTGATGATGGACAGGGAGGCCTGGTGTGCTGTAGTTCATGGGGTCACAAAAGAGTCAAACACAACTGGGCAACTAAACTGAACTGAACTGCGTGGCCCCCAATAAGACATTACAAATAATTTTCAAAGGTTGAAAAACTTTGTTCTATGGCATTGATCTAATATCATCAATGAACCATTGATTCAATCATGAAAAATTATTTATCCCAAAGAAAGTCCTTTCTAACCATAACTTGGAAATGACCATTTTAATGACATTAATTTGTTCACTGAGTACTTATTGGGTGCAGGGTTTTGTAAATTCACAAAAAAGGTTAAGGTACTTCTTTGCCCTTAAGGAATGATACAAGTGGGTTGATATGAGGGAAAGGAAGGGAATTAAGATTTACTCTTACCCTGTCATCCATCAAACTTGTTATTTTCATTGAGTTTCTTGCTGTTAACCCCATGTTGCAGCATAAAATAAGACGGAGGCTGAAAACCAGAGTGGGCGTTAGTCAGGAGGTGAGAGGGAAACTGATCACACACATAGGCACAGAGATGTGAAAAGGCTTGATCTTTTCTGGGAACAGCGTGGCCATATTGTTGGACAAGAGCCAGAAGCAGGACACTAGGGGACAGAAAGGAAGGGAGGGCCCGGAGCATCAGGAGAGTTACATACTGGCTTGTGTACTTTAGCCTATAGATTAATGGCTTCCAAAATTGTATCCCTTGAAACCCTATTGCCTGGGATGTTCAAACATCACCTCCTTGGAGAGCCACACCAGCAGACAGTATGAGTCGTTCTGTCCTGGGTCCCTTCCAGCCCTTCCTCCCTGCCACCACCATTGCTATTGTGTTCATTTCAGGTCTTTGCAGTCACAGAAGCTGGAAGAAGATGGTTCTCAGAGTCAGGGCTCTAGCCTTTGAATCATGGGTATGCTATTTACTGTTTTTGAGCCTCATCTCTTTTTCTTAATCTACAAAATGGGGTTTGGAGAAGGCAATGGCACCCCACTCCAGTACTCTTGCCTGGAAAATCCCATGGATGGAGGAGCCTGTTAGGCTGCAGCCCATGGGGTCGCTAAGAATCGGATACAACTTCACTTTCACTTTCATGCATTGGAGAAGGGAATGGCAACCCACTCCAGTGTTCTTGCCTGGAGAATCCCAGCTATGGGGGAGCCTGGTGGGCTGCCATCTATGAGGTCACACAGATTCGGACACGACTGAAGTGACTTAGCAGCAAAATGGGGTTAATCTGTAAAAATAAGAACCCCATAGAACTATTTACTGTGATAATGAGGGTAATGTTTAACCAGTAGTAGATTGAAAATACGTTTTTGTTTCCTTCCTTTCCCTCACCATCTTACTGATAAGAAGATTCCTTAAAAACTTTACGTCAGGTTTTAAAAGATTGTTTATCTTTAATTCTTGACTATTTGGGCTATGTGGGGGCGAGGGTTCTGAGGAGACATCAGTCTGGACCTTCCATTTATACCTTGCTGCAATCAGAGTCATTGCACCTTTACCTGCTGTATATATTGGAGGTAAACAATCAATTTCATCTGAAAACTAGATTACGCTGCCTAAAATAGTTTGACCTTTTTAAGAGACAGTTAGGGCATCATTGACCATTTAAGCAAAGAAGGGACATGGTGAGATTTACATTTTAGAAAGATTCCTCAGTTTAGGTGGCCTTGGGTGCCTTGAATTGATGACATGAGCTGATGTCTGTGGTGACAACCAGGCTACAAGTCTGATATGAGGATCAGAGTGGGACTAGGGGGAGCTCTTTTGTTAATGAGCTTGTAGCTTAAAGGGACTGATTGAAAGGTGATTGAATGTCTTCCCTTGGCAGAGGCCTGTCTGGACTGGAGAATTCCTCGTGCATTTCTGGACTCTACTCTCATCTGCCCAAACACCTCCTCACCATCCTGCCTGCCTGAGGATTCAGGCATGCTCAGGATTCCTTCTGTCTTGGGTGTGCCCTTAATAGAAGGGTGAGGAACCAACCAGGCCAGCACTGGCATGTATGAGATTCTTATCAAGTTAATTCCTAAGAGATGAAATAAAGGAAAACAAGGATCTTCATTATGACTGAGCAGTGAGATCTTTGAGCCGTCTTCCTTTTGGCCGAACACCAGTGGGTGGGCAGACTGGTGGCAAACAGCCTACGGAGAGGATTCATGGTCCTCTCAAGGGCAATGGGATTCACATTTGGACTGCTGAAGGACCCAGGATGCTTGTGCTTGGCTTGGGATGAAAGTCATGACCTGCATTCAGTGATGGACCTGTGGGTCTGAACCCATCCCAATTAGGGTATAGCATAACACATCTACTCAGCATAAAACATCTCCATCTCTTGCTTCTGGGACTGACATGGCCTCAGATCCAGTCCCACTCCCCTGTCTGTACAGTGTGGACTAGAGACATAGGCCCACCTCGTCATATAAGATGGTGATTTGAAAGAAGAAAACAACACCAACATTGAGTGGGGGCTCTGTGAGCTGTAGGTCCAGCATAAGTGTTATCATTCTTTATTGCAGTTTCCAATGTTCACCAGCTGCTGAGTCTTATTCCTGTGGGACCAGGGGACACACAGCAATGTCATCTGGTACCAACATTATGGCCCCTCTTTTCTTTAGGCTCCCATTATAGAAAACTCCCTTGGAATGAAGTAGCAGGTCATCCCTAGAGCACAGGCTCAGTCCTGACATTGACCAGCTGTGGGTCACTTGCCTCTTCCAGGCTGCAGTGTCCTCACTTGTAAAATGAGTGTTGTTGTTCTTATCTTGATCTCTCAGGTAATGATGGGGGCTGCTTGATCTTTTTAGGACCTGAGTGACTTTCTGATTTATCATCTTTGATGGTTGTGTTGGTAACAAATGTAAGCATCCTTCTTTGAATCCTGGGCTCCACCTTGACCCTCAGTTGACCTCAGTGAGTTAAGCAATTACTAAGACCTCCTGAGAGTGTGCTCTATCACTCACTTGTGTCTGACTCTTTGCAACCCTATGGACTATATAGCCTGCCAGGCTCCTCTGTCCACGGGATTCTCCAGGCAAGAATACTGGAGCGGGTTGCCATCTTCTCCTCCAGTGGATCTTCCTCACCCAGGGATGGAAAACTGCATCTCTTGCATCCCCTGCATTGGCAGGTGGATTCTTTACCACTGAGCCACTGGGAAGCCTACTAAGACCTCTAGGGCTTACATTTACAAATGTCACCATCAAATGACACCTATTAGTCCTAAGGTCAGAAAAGATACAGAGAAATCACCTTGCCTACTCCTTTTCCTCCAGGCAATGACCCCAAGAAGATATTTCTGAATCTTCCAGGAAATGAGACACTGCAGCCTGTAGTGACAGAGCCTTCCTGCTCCTGTGTTAGCTTCATCCCTCTCTTCTGATGCTCACCAAAGAGAAAGGAACAGATCTTTGACTCTGTCATCCTACCATTCTTAGAGATTTCTGTACTCATCATACCCCTGGTTCATCACAACCCCATGCGAAAGACTTCACCATCACTCTCTCCACTGTGCCAAAGAGACATAGCCCAGTAGATCATATCCTTCAGCTTGCAAGGAACACATCTTTAAAAAATCCAATACAATATTGTAAAGCCACTAACCTCCAATTAAAAATAAATAATTATTAAAAAGAGAAGAGAAAGGCAGAGATAATGATACCATCCCTCCCCCCAAAAGTCAGCTTCAGTTTGGATCAGGAGGTTATCTTTGCCTAGGAACGCCTGTAACTCTGAACTGTTAGAGGATAGGGCTCAGGCACTGAGAAGGCTTAGGCAAGTTGCTCTGAGTGGGCCTGAATTCTCCTCTGCGGCATTAGGAATTTCTGCTCTGCCAGTCTGTGAACCTGGAGTTCTGAGCCATTCAAGGTTTAGGGAAGTAGTCCCACAGGGAAAGTCTGCCACATTCCTCCACATTTATATTGCATTTCACCAGTTTTTCTCTCTCCCCTGAACAGCGCTATGAGTTTAGTGTTACTGGCTATGAAAAAACAGAATATTGGAAAGTTTATGTGTACTGAAGATACACAATTCTAAGTTTCTGAGTTAGAGGGCTAAGCCATCAAGGAATCTCATGAAGCAAGGAAAGAATTCTTTCAGTCTTGCCCTTGGTGCTGTTACAGATCAGAGACCTGAAACCTGGCTGTGCATGCAAGCCATTTGTGGAACGGACTTTTAAAACGCACGTTCCCAGCTGGGACCTATTGAGCTGTCTCTGAGAAGTGGGTCCTAAGCATTCTCACTGCTTAAATATTCTCTGAGTGAATCTGCTAGATTGAGAAACACAGTTCTAGAGGGTTCTGGTAGTACCTTGGAATGAAAGTCAGCCCATGGAACATTCTGGCAACACTGCTACCTTTCTCCAAGGTCCTACAGGGATCTTCATAGGCTATTAAAAGATATAAGGAGCACAGGTAAGTCACAAACGCATTCAGCCTTGGAGGAGTCTTAGCAAACATCTAGTCAGGTGCCTACATACTCTCTCTCATGTGCCTGATGCTGCACTTTCTGGCCTCAAATAAAATGCTTTCATTTGGATAACTCATTACCTCACAAACTAGGCCATTACTCTTCTGCTATTTTTGTTAGAAAATAACTCTACTTTTATAAGCCCATCAATATATCTGACTTGGCAAACCAAAAACTTACAGGTCCCTGCCTTTACTTACCATATTTGAATCTACAAAACTATGTTGTTTTATCTTCACAGTAAATATCAGTTGAATATACAAATAAGATTGGTAATGGGTTTCCCAGGTGGCTCAGAGGTAAAGAATTCACCTGCCAGTGCAGGAGATGCAGTCTTGATCTCTGATTTGGGAAGATCCCCTGGAGAAGGAAATGACAACCCACTCCAGTATTCTTGCCTGGAGAATTCTATGGACAGAGGAGCCTGGTGGGCTACAGTCCCTGAGGTCACAAAAGAGTCAGACACAACTTAGCAACTAAATAGCAACAACAACAATGCAAAGAAAAAAAAGAAATAATGATAGTACCTCAAGAAGCAGTTCTTGGTATATTAGTCAGTAGAATGAGTGAATTAATTACAAATAAAATATGTCATTTGACTCGGTTAAATGTCTGTATTTCACACCTGAGAGGATCAAATGAGTCATTTCATAGAGTTAAAATCACGACAGAATTAGGATGAAACTCAGTTGATTCTCCCCAGTGTTCATGCTTGGGGTGGAGAGGTGACATAGGGTTGAGAGGAAGCTCCGTCATTTTGAGAGCATGGCATAGGAGCTAATGTCTAGTATCTGCACTCAGACCACCTGCCTTCAAATCTGGGTTTCATCACTTAGTAGTTATACAGTATTAAGTTTGTCACTTTGTAATTTCATCACTCATTCGTAAAAGGATGATAAAATTACATCAGCTTCATAGCGCTGTGAAAAGTCGCTCAGTCATGTCCAACTCTTTGTGATCCCATGGACTGTAGCCTGTCAGGCTCCTCTGTCCATAGAATTCTCCAATCAAGAGTTTGCAGGTGGATTCTTTACCAGCTGAGCCACCAGGAAGCCCAAGAATACTGGAGTGGTGTTCCTTCTCCAGGATAACTTCCCCACCCAGTAGTTGAACCTGCATTGCAGGTGGATTCTTTGCCAGCTGAGCTACCAGGGAAGTCTGGCATGCTGACTCCATGGGGTCACAAAGAGTCGAACACCACTGAGTGATAAACAACAACAACTTAGAGCTGTCTTGAGGATTAAGTAAATAGTATGTTTACAGAGATTAGCAGTGTGCTGTACATAGTAGGCTCTCTATAAATGCAGATTGTTGCTGTTGCTCTTTGTGTTGCTGTTCTCATTATATTATTATCTGGCAAGTCCAGTATCCCTCAGTAATTACGATATATATTTTTATTTCTCTAAAGATTTATAAATACTAGTGGATATCACAAGAACATGTAGGTGACTGGTCAAAGCTGGTTTCACAACATTCTCCCATAGCCTCTAACAGGACCAAGGCCACCTCCTACCAATATCTTCGTGAGTCATGCTTGAGTTGGGCCATAGCTGTGGCAGTGGATGTTGGGATGGATCAGGCAAGGATTCAGGGTTGACTGGAGCCATATATTTGAAGAATCACTCTTGTAAAGCTATAATGAGGAAAGTTCCCTAAAAACTGTTTGCCTGTATTCTCTGAGAGCAAACGTATGAACTCAGCACTAGAGAAGTGAGTAGTTAGTGGTAGATCCAGGCAGGGACTGAGTTTGCCTGGGGTTCAGAGTGTGTCAGTCCCTCCACTTCATGGCAATCAAAGCAGGACAGAGAGAATCTGTCAGAGATAAGGGGAGAACTTCTAAGACCTCAATCAGAAGAAGAATGGAGACATCCAAAAGTCCGTGTTGGGAGGGTATACTGAAGCTCCAGAGAGGAAGATTGGGATCAGTAAGAATCTAAGGACTTGAAAAGACTGGCAGAGCTGCTGAAGACAGAGTGAGCAGTCTAGGAGTTAGATTCTATGCTTGGGTTTTAGATGATGTCTCAGCAGGATGGTTAAAGAATACTGGTTGTTATTAATCTGTAATTTTGTTCTAGTAATGTTTTTAAGTGTATCACTGATCATTGCAAGCAATTTCTTTTAGAATCCATTGTTAGGAAGAACAAGCCTTCTCTTGAAGACTATATATCTCAGATAATTTGTATCTAGATTTTACCTACTAGGAAGTTCAGGACTACCCACCATGCTGATATAGTAACTACTTGGGTCACAAGTTTAATACTTGTGTTCTTTTATCTACTCACAGGCTCTCATGTATTGCTTTCTGATGTGCATAATATTTGTAGTTTAATGACAGAGATGCTATCTATGTCCTCTCTTGTTCTAGCTCATAGAGAGATTCCAGACTAGTCCTAACCCATGCTGAGGAATGGAATGAGGCTTTCTCATGCCCACAGTCCCACACAAGCTGTTCATGATCTCATGCTTTTTGCCCAAGCTATGTGATGAACTTGTTCACGGAAAATGAGTACGCTAAGGTGGGATGCTAGGAGGAGGAAGTTGAGCCATCTATGTTTGGCAGATGATTTCTAGGGGTGGGGAGTGGAAGTCCTCTTGGAATGACAATCCATCTCAGTTTAGTCCTTTGGTTTTCAGGATCTCTGGTCTCTATCTGACCCATACTTATACAACTTCAAGGACTCTGGCTTACCATTCTTTCCTCTTTAATCAGTAGTTTATATAACTTCCAGAGGCAACGGAAAAAAAAGTTTCTTACATAGCATGAATTTCCTCCTGGGCTTTTATAATTTTGTTTTCAAAACTGAATGCACACTATTCTTGCATACTAGGAATGAACAAATAAGTGAGCATGTGACAAAAGGTGGGATCTGGATTTCTCAGTGTTGGAGGAGAAGACTATAGATAAGCAAAAAATGAGGCTAGGACAAACCATGTGATACTGAATTAGAGTTGAAGACATCGGTATGAATTTATAGTCAGCTGAATGTAGAGATAAATGGAAAAGTATTGGAAGAATTACAGACACATGTCTATACACTGGTTAGTATACACACATACATTTCAAAGCTCCATCCACTGAGAAGGATAAGAAGCAGTGATATCCCAGTAGCACTGAACACAACCAACATTCAGATCTTAGTTTATAATATAATTTCCCAATAAAATAAACTAAAATTCACGAGACATATAGATGAATCTAGGTCTGGGGTAAAGAATACACAAAATGAAGCTGAATCATCTTAAAATGCCATAAAATAAGGAAGTGCTTAAAAAAGAGTCCAGTAGCTTGTTACCAAAGAAATATTGAAGCTCACTGAAAGAGCTGCCAAAATTGGAATAATACGAACAACAAAATAAATAAATTGGCAATGGATTAGAACGCAAAGTATCATATAATTAGATACCAATATCTGTGAGTACATACTGATACAAATAAATGATTGAATAAACTAGGGGGGGTACTTTTCCTACAGAAAAATTCCAAAGAATTGATGTAGATACTATCCCCTCAAGAAGACGAGCCCAAATCTCTACTCCTTTGAATGAGTTGCTCATAATGACTTCCTTCCAGAGAGGAATACAGAAATGGAAGGAAAAAGACTAACTTAAAAAAAATTTTTAATATAAATTTATTTATTTTAATTGGAGGTCAATTACTTTACAATATCATATTGGTTTTGCCATGAATCCACCACAGATATGCATGTGTTCCCCATTCTGAACCCCCCTCTTCTCCTCCCTCTCCGTACTATCCCTCTGGGTCATCTCAGTGCACCAGCCCCAAGCATCCTGTATCATGCATTGAACCTGGACTGGTGAATCATTTCATATATGATATTATACATGTTTCAGTGCCATTCTCCTAAATCATTCCCCCCTCGCCCTCTCCCACAGAGTCCAAAAGACTGTTCTATACATCTGTGTCTCTTTTGCTGTCTTGCATACAGGGTTATCATTACCATATTTCTAAATTCCATATATATGCGTTAGGATACTATATTGGTGTTTTTCTTTCTGGCTTACTTCACTCTGTATAATTGGCTCCAGTTTCATCCACCTCATTAGAACAGATTCAAATGTATTCTTTTTAACGGCTGGGTAATACTCCATTGTGTATATGTACCACCACTTTCTTATCCATTCATCTGCTGATGGACATCTAGGTTGTTTCCATGTCCTGGCTATTATAAACAGTGCTGCGATGAACACTGGGGTACACGTGTCTCTTTCAGTTCTGGTTTCCTCAGTATGTATGCCCAGCAGTGGGATTGCTGGGTCATAGGCAGTTCTATTTCCAGTTTTTTAAGGAATCTCCACACTGTTCTCCATAGTGGCCATACTAGTTTGCATTCCCACCAACAGTGTAAGAGGTTCTCCACACCCTCTCCAGCATTTATTGCTTGTAGATTTTTGGACCGCAGCCATTCTGACTGGCATGAAATGGTACCTCATTGTGGTTTTGATTTGCATTTCTCTGATAATGAGTGATGTTGAGCATCTTTTCACGTGTTTGTTAGCCGTCTGTATGTTTTCTTTGGAGAAATGTCTATTTAGTTCTTTGGCCCATTTTTTGATTGGGTCATTTATGTTTTTGGAGTTGAGCTGCAGGAGTTCCTTGTATATTTTTGAGATTAGTTGTTTGTCAGTTGCTTCATTTGCTATTATCTTCTCCCATTCTGAAGGTTGTCTTTTCACCTTGCTTATAGTTTCCTTTGTTCTGCAGAAACTTTTAAGTTTAATTAGGTCCCATTTGTTTATTTTTGCTTTTATTTCCAATATCTGGGAGGTGGGTCATAGAGGATCCTGCTGTGATGTATGTTGGAGAGTGTTTTGCCTATGTTCTCCTCTGGGAGTTTTATAGTTTCTGGTCTTATGTTTAGATCTTTAATCCATTTTGAGTTTATTTTTGTGTATGGTGTTAAAAAGTATTCTAGTTTCATTCTTTTGCAAGTGGTTGACCAGTTTTCCCAGCACCACTTGTTAAAGAGATTGTTTTTAATCCATTGTATATTCTTGCCTCTTTTGTCAAAAATAAGGTGTCCATAAGTGTGTGGATGTATCTCTGGGCTTTCTATTTTGTCCCATTGATCTATATTTCAGTCTTTGTGCCAGTACCATACTGTCTTGATGACTGTGGCTTTGTAGTAGAGCCTGAAGTCAGGCAGGTTGATTCCTCCAGTTCCATTTTTCTTTCTCAAGATTGCTTTGGCTATTTGAGGTTTTTTGTATTTCCATACAAATTGTGAAATTATTTGTTCTAGCTCTGTGAAAAATTACACTGGTAGCTTGATAGGGATTGCATTGAATCTATAAATTGCTTTGAGTAGTATACTTATTTTCACTATATTGATATTTCTGATCCATGAACATGGTCTATTTCTCCATCTATTAATGTCCTCTTTGATTTCTTTCACCAGTGTTTTATAGTTTTCTATATATAGGTCTTTAGTTTTTTTAAGCTAATCAATGAATATAGTAAAGTTGCAGGATAAAAAATCAACACACAGAAATTCCTTGCATTCCTATACATTAATAATGAGAAAATAAAAAGAGAAATTACGGAAACAATTCGATTCACCATTACAACAAAAAATTAAAATACTTAGGAAAAGAGTAACTTTAAAGCAGAGAAACCTGACAAACACTACCTCAACTGGGTGATCAAGGTCATTATCAACAGAGATGTCATATGGATAGTATCTACCCTGGATATGATGGGATGAGAATGGCATTTTAACCCCGTGATCCTCCTTCCCCTGATCCATAATCTCATTCTAATTGTGAGAAAAACACCACACAAATCCTAACTGAGAGACATCCTACAAAATGCCGTACCAGTTACTAGTACTCCGGTACTGTACAGGTCGTCCAAGATAGGAGAGTCTGAGAAACTGTCCAGTCGAGAGGAGACTGAGGAGACAAGACAGCTGAAGGGGATGTGGTGTCTTGGATGGAATCCAGGAACACGAAATAGACACTAGTTAAAAGTTAAGAGAATCGGAATTCAGTATGGACTTCAGTTAATAATAACGCATCAATATTGATTCCTTAATTGTAACAAATATACCATACTAATGTAAGATCTCAGCAACAAAGGCAACTGTTACAGGGGACATGGGGAACTCTCTGTACTGTCTTTGCAACTTTCTTATAAATCTAAAATTATTCTAAATACAAAGCCTATTAAAAAAAAACAGACATAAAGAACAAACTTGAGAACACAATGGGGGAAGGAGAGAATGAGATGAATTGAGAAAGTAGCATGGAAACATATACATTACCATATGTAAAATAGACAGCTAGTGGAAAGTTGCTCTGTGCGTAGGGAGCTCAAATCAGATGCTTTGTGACAATCTAGATGGATAGAATGGGATGGGAGGGAGATTCAAGAGGGAAGGGACATGTGTATACCTATGGCTGATTCAAGTTGATATTTGGCAGAAACCAACACAAAATTGTAAAGCAATTATCCTCCAACTAAACTAAACAAATTTAAAAAATAGAGTATAGCCCAAATGTAAGGTACAGCTAACAACTGAGCTAAATGTGTCAAAACATGTTATCTACAATATTACACATAACCCCCTCCACAGTTTCGGAAACAGATACTCTCATTTTACTTTTATTTCTAAATGACAAAACTGAGGCACAGAAAAGCACAGAAACTTGAGTAAGGTGACAGAGTTATTAAAGATTTGAAATGGATTCCATCTGACCAAGAATTGAACTTACACTTGATCTGTTAAGGAAGGTTTGGCCTGGGACTCATACAAGGGTGTAGAAATGGGAGGTGGCTTTATTGATTTTTAGAAAAAGTAATATATTTAAGTAAAAATTAAAAATCAAGTTATTCAATAGCTTGTAATATGAAAAATGTCTCATTCTAAATAACCTGTTTATACCTTACAGACATGTCTAATACATCCCCCAGTGAAACACAGTGAATGAAGCTCATGTTCATCAACCCTTCCCTCCCTCCTCCTTGTTTAGACATGGTTTTATTTTTCAAATACCATGTGCTAAGTGACTTCAGTCGTGTCTGACTCTGCAACTCTATGGACTGAAGCCAGCCAGGCTGCTGTGTCCATGGGATTCTCCAGGCAAGAATACTGGAATGGGTTGCTAGTCCTTCTCCAGGAGATCTTTCTGATCCTGGGATCAAACCTGCATCTCTTGTGTCTTCTGCATTGGCAGGTGGGTTCTTTACCACCCTACATTATAACTAAAATTCTATCTCTTCAATTGCCAAGTTTAGACAGTATTTCTTGACTTCTTACTAAATAAGAGAGAAAATTAGCACCCCATACTTTCTTTCACTGTAGGATGATTTTCTTTTATTGTTTTATTTGTGACAGTTTTATAGACAGAAACAAAAATGACTTTTATTGCTGTTTGTGCTTAATCATGAAGTGTACAGTATCTAGTAATAAAATTTGGTCTGCAGATGTTGCAAGCTAAGAGCTGCTGAAATCTTACTAGACCGAGGGAGTAAGCTTGGACAGAGGAGCCTGGCAGGCTATAGACTGTAGAGTCACAAAGAGTCAGACACAACTGAACACACACACATCACACCTGCCACAATACTGCATTTGACACTTTTTGAAAATTAGATAAAAGAACATACTAAATTTCAAATGCTCTGCCAACATAATTTTCTTCTAACTAGATAACACTTGTTATCTAACCATAAAGTTAGATACAGTCTAAAGAAAAATGATGTTACTGCTTACTGATTTTTGCTGGCCCTATAAACTTTTTAAGATTTTGAATATAGGACATTTTGCACAAAATGTGAAGTCTTTGTTTTTTGTGGTTAAAATAAAATAAATGTACAATGTATGTGGCTTCCCAGGTGGCTCAGTGGTAAAGAATCTGTCTGCC
>SJYC01032659.1:0-23948 GCA_006408675.1 Madoqua kirkii | reverse complement strand
TACCTTACAGACATGTCTATATACATCCCCCAGTGAAACACAGTGAATGAAGCTCATGTTCATCAACCCTTCCCTCCCTCCTCCTTGTTTAGACATGGTTTTATTTTTCAAATACCATGTGCTAAGTGACTTCAGTCGTGTCTGACTCTGCAACTCTATGGACTGAAGCCAGCCAGGCTGCTGTGTCCATGGGATTCTCCAGGCAAGAATACTGGAATGGGTTGCTAGTCCTTCTCCAGGAGATCTTTCTGATCCTGGGATCAAACCTGCATCTCTTGTGTCTTCTGCATTGGCAGGTGGGTTCTTTACCACCCTACATTATAACTAAAATTCTATCTCTTCAATTGCCAAGTTTAGACAGTATTTCTTGACTTCTTACTAAATAAGAGAGAAAATTAGCACCCCATACTTTCTTTCACTGTAGGATGATTTTCTTTTATTGTTTTATTTGTGACAGTTTTATAGACAGAAACAAAAATGACTTTTATTGCTGTTTGTGCTTAATCATGAAGTGTACAGTATCTAGTAATAAAATTTGGTCTGCAGATGTTGCAAGCTAAGAGCTGCTGAAATCTTACTAGACCGAGGGAGTAAGCTTGGACAGAGGAGCCTGGCAGGCTATAGACTGTAGAGTCACAAAGAGTCAGACACAACTGAACACACACACATCACACCTGCCACAATACTGCATTTGACACTTTTTGAAAATTAGATAAAAGAACATACTAAATTTCAAATGCTCTGCCAACATAATTTTCTTCTAACTAGATAACACTTGTTATCTAACCATAAAGTTAGATACAGTCTAAAGAAAAATGATGTTACTGCTTACTGATTTTTGCTGGCCCTATAAACTTTTTAAGATTTTGAATATAGGACATTTTGCACAAAATGTGAAGTCTTTGTTTTTTGTGGTTAAAATAAAATAAATGTACAATGTATGTGGCTTCCCAGGTGGCTCAGTGGTAAAGAATCTGTCTGCCAAAGCAGGAGACATAGGAGATCAGGGTTCGATTTCTGGGTCGGGAAGATCCCCTGGAGGGGGAAATGGCAACCCACTCCATATTCTGTCTTGAAAACCTGGTGGGTCACAGTCCATTGGGTCACAAAGAGTTGGACACAACTGAACGACTGAGTATGTATGCATAATGAATATACAATGTTAAAATGACTCAGTACTAAAGCCACAGGACAAAGACAATCATAGTATTGATATTTTTGATGTACAAACATTTGGAAAATGTGAAGATGCCAAATGTAGACCTTTATGAAGAAACAATATCAAATTACTAGTTTATTTTCAATGTAGTAATCTTGCAGTCAATTTGATACAGACTAAACAGTGTGTCTGGAGAAGGCAATGGCACCCCACTCCAATACTCTTGCCTGGAAAATCCCATGGACAGAGGAGCCTGGTGGGCTGCAGTCCATGGGGTCGCCAAGAGTCGGACACAACTGAGCGACTTCACTTTCACTTCTCACTTTCATACATTGGAGAAGGAAATGGCAGCCCACTCCAGTGTTCTTGCCTGGAGAATCCCAGGGACGGCGGAGCCTGGTGGGCTGCCGTCTATGGGGTTGCAGTGTCAGAGTCGACTGAACACTACAGACTGTTTAGCAGTAGCAGTAAACAGTGTGCCAACAAAATACTATATAAATTAAGCAATTAGCACAGGGAATCCAAGTGCTGAATAGGGAAATCTGAATAGGCCAAAATATTAAGGATTACTCTTATCAAAGGAAATGTGTTTCTGTTAAAACTTTAAAAAAGTCTTTTTTTATTTGTTTGGAGAATGTCTGTTTTCAATAAAGAGCAGAAATAAAAAATAGAAAAAAACATATTCTTAGATATTAAGCTTTACACAAGCAACTAAGCATTAATATTTTGCTTTTTTCCTAGGGAAAAATGAGACTTCATTTCCAGAAATCTCTCACACAAATGTAAATGAATATCTAAAGTAAAAAAATATTTTAAAATCTATCAACTAAATATGAAAGTTTAAGCAATGGTATATCAAACTTTCTAAGACACTGCTTTATACAACATTAAGCACACTTTTTCCCTCAAAGAGAGAAAGCATCTAATCTTTTTCTGAGAATATGAATTTCATGGCAGTAAAGTAGGTAGACACTTGTCAAGTTTCTCAAAAAGTGTTTCTTTTCACAAGACAGATTTTTTTTTCTGTAGCTAGGGTAATTTTTTAACATAGTACTTCTTCTTGCTCCCAAACAAAAGCATTCCCCAAAATCATTTTCTTAAATGGAAGCACTTTAATTGATACCAAGATGCAGTTTTCATGGAGGGTCTGAAAGGAAAAAAAAAACTTCATAATTTCTGGCATTGAACGAACTATTTACAAAACAGAAAAAGACTCACAGGCATAGAAAAGAAACTGTGGTCACCGAAAAGGAGAGAGGGTAGAAAAGGGGTAAGTTAGAAGTTTGGGAGCAGCAGATGCAAGCTACTATACATATAAAATAAACAACATGGTTTACCTTATAGCATAGGGACCTATATTCAACATCTTGTAATGAGCCATAATGGAAAAGAATATAAAAAAGAATATAATATGTATGTATGTAAATAAATCACTTTACTGTAGACTTGAAACTAACAACACTGTAAATCACTATACCTCAAGAAAAAGTTAAAAAGTAGAATTCCAATTTTAAAAATTTATCTTTGAAAAATTACTAATAATAACCACCAACAATAGTTTATTTTACTGCTGTTTAAATGGCAAAACAGTGGAAACACATAAGTGCCAGGTATCAAAGAACTAGTGGCACAAATTTATTTATGGTGTATTCATCCAATAGAGCAAAATAGTGTTTATCAATATTTATGAGCATAGAAAGATATTATAAGTTTAAAAAAAGATGATAAAATATTCTGAAATAATCTTATTTTGTGATTTTTATAAAGTATGGAAATAGATCCATGAAATTATTAGCAGTGGTTATTTTTAGGTGACAAGATTTTTGGTTGGTCTTAATCATCTTCCTTATCTACATTGACATATCTTGCATATATAAAGGTATATATCACTTGTTTAATGAGAAAAAATATACATTTAAAGTTATAATTATATGTAATTGTGTTGTTGATGTTTAGTCACTAAGTCGTGTCCGACTCTTTGCGACCCCATGGACTACAGTGTGCCAGGCTTCCCTGTCCTACACAGTCTCCTGGAGTTTGCTCAAACTCATGTTTATTGAGTCGGTGATGCTATCTATATGTCTGCTGCTGCTGCTGCTGCTGCTGCTAAGTTGCTTCAGTCGTGTCTGACTCTGTGTGGCCCCATAGATGGCAGCCCACCAGGCTCCCCCGTCCCTGGGATTCTCCAGGCAAGAACACTGGAGTGGGTTGCCATTTCCTTCTCCGATGCATGAAAGTGAAAAATGAAGGTGAAGTCGCTCAGTTGTGTCTGACTCTTAGCAACCCATGAACTGCAGCCCACCAGGCTCCTCCGTCCACGAGATTTTCCAGGCAAGGGTACTGGAGTGGGGTGCCACTGCCTTCTTCATCTATAGATATAGATATTTCACAACAAAAGCAAAATTAGGTCCTAGAAATCAGGAAGATGGTTATACTCTGGAAGTAAGCATCCTAAGTATAGGAAATGATAGGCTGATATTCTGCTCTGATCCTGGGCAATGCAGTCTAAGCTATACTGGGTACCTGATTAAAAAAATATTTTCAGCATCCCCCAGAAAATGAGAATCAGCTAAGTTTTCACATGAAACATATATTGATTTGCAACATAGTTGCACCTCAAGGCCCTTTGGTCCTCCATACTTTCCCTCAGGTGCTCCCAGTCCCAGACTGAGAGACCCTGATCTTGGGTACAATCTTTTCCTTGCTGGAGTTTTATATCTTAAGTTCAGCAAATTCAGCCAGTTTGAATTTTCACCAGGAATTGGAGTTACGGACTGCCCCACATTATCATTTTACACCTGGCAATCCAGCCAAATTGAAAATCATGTTATTAAGAAATACCTCACTTACCTTGCATTTGTCATCTGTGCTGTATCCTCTTGCTAGAAGATACTTCCTCCTCATCCCATCTCCAGCATCAAAGTCTGCTTATCTGTTTCTTTTTTTTTAAGATTTTTTTTTAAATGTGGACTATTTTTAAAGTCTTTAATTTGTTACAATATTGCTTCTGTCTTTTGTTTCTTTTCTTTTTTCTTTCTTTTTTTTTTTTTTTTTTTTGGCCAAGAAGCATGTGAAATCTTAGCTCCCTAAACCTCCTTGTAGGTGCATGCTCAGTCATGTTCGATTCTGTGGGATCCCATGTACTTTAGCCCGCCAGGCTCTTTTGTCCTGGCAAGAATACTAGAGTAGGTTGCAGTTGCCATTTCCTCCTTCAGGGGAGCTTCTGGTCCAGGGGTTGAACCTACATCTCCTGTGTCCTGCACTGCAGGCAGATTCTATTCCATTCAGCCACCGAGGAAGCCCAGGGATCAAACCCACACCCCCGACATTGAAAGTGAGGTACCAACCACTGAACCACCAGGGAAGTCTCAAAGTCTGCTTATCTTTAGGTCGTGGTAGTTTAGTCACTAAGTCGTGTCTGACTCTTGTGACGCCATGGACTGTAGCCTCTCAGGCTCCTCTGTTCGTGAGATTCTCCAGGCAAGAATACTGGAGTGGGTTGCTATTTCCAGGGACCTATTTAAATGCTTCCTACCCCAGGAAGCCTGTTCTCTTCTCCCACAAGTGGTGTGCTATTTTGAATTTTTCCTTCTGAGGCCCAGGAAGCCACCTTAGATTTACACCATCAGGATGAGTCTCTCCCTGCTGTACTTAACTTTTTATACTATTTTTTCTCCTTTAAGTTCTTTTAGACACAAAGTAAGAAAAAAGTATGTCAATCAGCTTAAAATTATATTAGTCCACCGATTTCCATCTGGAGTGTGCATTGCCTCTTCCATAGATTGTACGCTTCTCTAGAGCAGAGACAAATCTCCTACTTATATTTGTGAACACAGAGCCCAGTACACAGTAGGTTTTGAACACTTGTTTATTACACTGAAGCCTTCAATGCTAGGACTGGGGGATGACACAGGACAATGGCAGTGAGGATGCTGAGAACTCAGACAGAAGTCTCAAGCCACCTGTCTCTCTTAGGAAAGCAAGAGAGGCAGCTTGCCCCAGCAGAGGTGTTAGCATGTCTGAGCGGAAACCCCAAGTGTTTACAGCAGCTGCAGCTCCAGAGCAGCAGTGTCGGTGCTGAGCTGAAGGGTTGGGTGGAAGACAGAAGCAGAAGTACAGCTTAGCAGAGTTCTTGCCTCCTAAGTGCAGGGGCACCAGGAGCCCAAGTGTGGAGGAGGAGACTGTGCTTCCTGCAGAATGAGTGCAGGAGACCAGGGTGGGCCGGTCACCCCAACACTCCTCAACACTCCTCCTCCTTGATATGGTGGGTTGTGCCACCCCTGAGGCAGTGGGGCTTCCAGAGAGCCCTCCAAGAGCCAGCTGAGCTCTGATCCCGGGGCCTTTGGGAACGAGAACCACAGTGCCCTGCACAGGGAGGGCAAGGAGCAGAGCAGGAAACTGGGACAGGAGATGGGCGTTGGGGAGGGAGGCATCTGAGAGCACTCGGAGACCCCTGATTTTGCTGATTCTGTTGTGACATGGCCTGGCTAGCCTGTGGAAGCTGGAAGAAAAAAGGACATTTGGTTAGATCAGGAACCCAGTGGGCTTGGATGTCTGTTTCTCTGACCTGGAGCTGTCAAATGGAGCCTAGCATTTACAGCCTGCTAAAATCCACCCCAGGAGGGGATTAATGGATTTGAAAGGGGAGTGAATTGTGGTGAGAACTCTCAGGGGACCCTATGGCAATAATCAAGCAAATCACTTACTATTTATCTTAGACAAAAAAAAAAAAAAAAAAATGCAACCTAATTGAGCTGGCAGTCCACATTTCCAAGGTCAATGTCTACAATGGTCAATGGTTAAGGAGGTCCAAGTCTCTACCCACTCATTACTCAGTCTTGCTTTACCCTGAAGTTCCTAAGCCTGCATATAGCTTCTCTGCTCTTCTAGCTTCTGTGGCTTTCTTCCACGTTAGATCGTGTGGGGTCTTTTAAAGGGATCCATTTCCCTTCCCTTCTTCCTGCCCCAAACCTCTCCTTCCTGGTATGTTTATTCCCTTGGAAGAAACCAGAAAAGGAAATAGGGCTCCTTTAGTGGTCTCTGAGAGACCTCCCTGCATCTCTCCACCCAGACGTAGCTTTGCTCTAGAGGAAGATGTGTGCTCAACTTACCCCAGGAAGAGTCTGGAGGCCTGTGGAGCTGGGAAGGAAGAGGCGTTTTATACCTATTCCAGGCTGCTTGTTATTGGAGGGCAGCCATGGAGTGGTTTATTTATCCGGATGTTTCACAATTCCCAGGGCTGGATTCCTCAGCTACACACATGCAGCTGGATGTACGTCAAAGGGATTTGCATGTGAATGAGTGATCAAAGGTTGGGGCTTTCAGGTTGGCTTGAGTGAAGGTGTACACTGACCAAGTCTAGATGACATCCCTGGGGGAGTTAAATAGGGACATGACAGTTCTACCTGGGATTGGATGTGGAGGGATCAAGTTCAATACCATCCAAACATGAGGACGATCCTCCTTGTACACCCTGCTCCTATCACCCATGACTTCCATCATCCAGCTCAATGCCATCGCCTCCATGGAGACTTGCCTGGTCTCCCAGCCACATGCAAGCCCTCCACCCTCTGAACTTCATAGATGCCTCCAACAGCCTTTACAGCTGCTCATGGTCAAGATGACCTAAATTCTTGCCCTAACTCCACTATTAAACAGTTTCTTGATGACAGGGACCTTATCTTTATCATATCTGCATTCCTAGAGCCTGATGCTGTCCCTGACATAAAGAGGATACACATAAATATTTGTTAAATGAAATAATCTAAGTGCAATTAGAACAGACTTTGAGTTGGGGAGAACAAAAGACAGGAGGAAAACAAGATCCTGCTCATGTTTGTTTTGTGGATCAGGTCTCAACTACTTGCATTCACATCCTTGCCTAATACTGTTTCACAAAGAGTGCAGAGAAAACTGTGGATGGACCTCATCTTATAGAACAGGCCAAAAATAGTGTGGAGAGTAAAACACTAATACACCCTGCCATCTCTTAAAGGCAAAAAAGAAGCTATTTATGTCATCATCAAGAGAACTTAAGGAAAAGTTGTCCAGAGTGAAAATTTTTTCTTCATCTTTCATGAAAATGTGTTGTCTGTCCTTAGAGTGGGGACACTCTCATCTAAATACAGTAACTTCTGGATGTATCTATCTCAGAATTACTGCTGACATGCACAGTTAAGTAAAAAGGTCCTGATGAAGTTCCTTGATCTTAGGGGTGATGTTTTGCCTGACTCTGCATTTGCAATGCTTGACACCCAGTAGGGATTCAGGAAACTGTTGAGTAAAAGAAAAAGATGAACAATTACAGGGGATATTCTGATCAAAGGAGCAGTTTTCAAAGGCTTCAGTCACATAGAGGACAAAAAGTAGGTAGGATTGAGATGCGGGGTGAGGGATTAGTACCTAACCAGGGTGGTAAACAGGATAAGAACAGGAACAGCTGCTGGGGCCCCAAGCTCAACAGGTCAGGATTATCAGGGCCTACTTGCTTCATCTGGGAAGGCTCCCTGGAGGACGCAGCCTTGATGTGTAGCTTGGATGAAAGTAGAGAAAGGTCTTTGTGAGTAGGACAGAGAGAATGATTTGAAACCCATCTCATCCCATTAAAACAAGATCCTAGAGAGAGAGCTTCCCAGGTGGCACTAGTGGCAAAGAAGCCACCTGCCAGTGTGGGTGATGTAAGAAATGCAGGTTCAATCCCTGGGTCAGGAAGATCTCCTGGAGGAAGGCTGGGTTGGGAAGATCTCCTGGAGGAGGGCATGTTAATCCACTCCAGTATTCTTGCCTGGAGAATCCCATGGACAGAGGAGCCTGGAGAGCTACAGTGCATGGGATTGCAAAGAGTCAGACATGACTGAGCAATTTCAATTTCACTAGAGATGAGAGAGCACCTGGTTAATGGGGCCTTGGAGATGAGATCCTTCTTTCTTCACTTCCTCCCTCTCTTCCTCTTTCTCCTTCTCTTACTTTTCTCCTTCCACTCAGGCATCAGAAAAAAACCTGAACTGCTCCTCAGAAAAGCTACAGACACACCAAGCATTAGCAGGAGGGCAAAGGAATTCTGTCTCAGTTTACCAGTTGTTCCTTATCCCCACTCAGAACTCATCACATAAGTAGAGAAAGGTCCTTGTGAGTAGGACAGAGAGAATGATATGAAACCCATCTCATCCCATTAGAACAAGGCCCTAGAGAAACAGCTCACAAATGAGTTTCCTTGAGGTCAGCTAGAACCTGCCCAACCCCTACAGCCTCTATGTAAGGGTTAAAGAGTCTTTCTGAGGCTCTGCCCTGGATGAACTAAGCTTCCCTGATACCTCCCCAGCTCCCTGAGCCACTCCTCATAATAACTGCCCATAAGAGTCTCTAGGTCCCATCTTTTTCAGCACAATGAAATTTTCATAACATTTAGGATGGTATTGATGGGCTTCCTTGGTGGCTCAGAGGTTAAAGCGTCTGAAAAGTATGTCAATCAGCTTAAAATTATATTAGTCCACCGATTTCCATCTGGAGTGTGCATTGCCTCTTCCATAGATTGTACGCTTCTCTAGAGCAGAGACAAATCTCCTACTTATATTTGTGAACACAGAGCCCAGTACACAGTAGGTTTTGAACACTTGTTTATTACACTGAAGCCTTCAATGCTAGGACTGGGGGATGACACAGGACAATGGCAGTGAGGATGCTGAGAACTCAGACAGAAGTCTCAAGCCACCTGTCTCTCTTAGGAAAGCAAGAGAGGCAGCTTGCCCCAGCAGAGGTGTTAGCATGTCTGAGCGGAAACCCCAAGTGTTTACAGCAGCTGCAGCTCCAGAGCAGCAGTGTCGGTGCTGAGCTGAAGGGTTGGGTGGAAGACAGAAGCAGAAGTACAGCTTAGCAGAGTTCTTGCCTCCTAAGTGCAGGGGCACCAGGAGCCCAAGTGTGGAGGAGGAGACTGTGCTTCCTGCAGAATGAGTGCAGGAGACCAGGGTGGGCCGGTCACCCCAACACTCCTCAACACTCCTCCTCCTTGATATGGTGGGTTGTGCCACCCCTGAGGCAGTGGGGCTTCCAGAGAGCCCTCCAAGAGCCAGCTGAGCTCTGATTCCGGGGCCTTTGGGAACGAGAACCACAGTGCCCTGCACAGGGAGGGCAAGGAGCAGAGCAGGAAACTGGGACAGGAGATGGGCGTTGGGGAGGGAGGCATCTGAGAGCACTCGGAGACCCCTGATTTTGCTGATTCTGTTGTGACATGGCCTGGCTAGCCTGTGGAAGCTGGAAGAAAAAAGGACATTTGGTTAGATCAGGAACCCAGTGGGCTTGGATGTCTGTTTCTCTGACCTGGAGCTGTCAAATGGAGCCTAGCATTTACAGCCTGCTAAAATCCACCCCAGGAGGGGATTAATGGATTTGAAAGGGGAGTGAATTGTGGTGAGAACTCTCAGGGGACCCTATGGCAATAATCAAGCAAATCACTTACTATTTATCTTAGACAAAAAAAAAAAAAAATGCAACCTAATTGAGCTGGCAGTCCACATTTTCAAGGTCAATGTCTACAATGGTCAATGGTTAAGGAGGTCCAAGTCTCTACCCACTCATTACTCAGTCTTGCTTTACCCTGAAGTTCCTAAGCCTGCATATAGCTTCTCTGCTCTTTTAGCTTCTGTGGCTTTCTTCCACGTTAGATCGTGTGGGGTCTTTTAAAGGGATCCATTTCCCTTCCCTTCTTCCTGCCCCAAACCTCTCCTTCCTGGTATGTTTATTCCCTTGGAAGAAACCAGAAAAGGAAATAGGGCTCCTTTAGTGGTCTCTGAGAGACCTCCCTGCATCTCTCCACCCAGACGTAGCTTTGCTCTAGAGGAAGATGTGTGCTCAACTTACCCCAGGAAGAGTCTGGAGGCCTGTGGAGCTGGGAAGGAAGAGGCGTTTTATACCTATTCCAGGCTGCTTGTTATTGGAGGGCAGCCATGGAGTGGTTTATTTATCCGGATGTTTCACAATTCCCAGGGCTGGATTCCTCAGCTACACACATGCAGCTGGATGTACGTCAAAGGGATTTGCATGTGAATGAGTGATCAAAGGTTGGGGCTTTCAGGTTGGCTTGAGTGGAGGTGTACACTGACCAAGTCTAGATGACATCCCTGGGGGAGTTAAATAGGGACATGACAGTTCTACCTGGGATTGGATGTGGAGAGATCAAGTTCAATACCATCCAAACATTAGGACGATCCTCCTTGTACACCCTGCTCCTATCACCCATGACTTCCATCATCCAGCTCAATGCCATCGCCTCCATGGAGACTTGCCTGGTCTCCCAGCCACATGCAAGCCCTCCACCCTCTGAACTTCATAGATGCCTCCAACAGCCTTTACAGCTGCTCATGGTCAAGATGACCTAAATTCTTGTCCTAACTCCACTATTAAACAGTTTCTTGATGACAGGGACCTTATCTTTATCATATCTGCATTCCTAGAGCCTGATGCTGTCCCTGACATAAAGAGGATACACATAAATATTTGTTAAATGAAATAATCTAAGTGCAATTAGAACAGACTTTGAGTTTGGGGAGAACAAAAGACAGGAGGAAAACAAGATCCTGCTCATGTTTGTTTTGTGGATCAGGTCTCAACTACTTGCATTCACATCCTTGCCTAATACTGTTTCACAAAGAGTGCAGAGAAAACTGTGGATGGACCTCATCTTATAGAACAGGCCAAAAATAGTGTGGAGAGTAAAACACTAATACACCCTGCCATCTCTTAAAGGCAAAAAAGAAGCTATTTATGTCATCATCAAGAGAACTTAAGGAAAAGTTGTCCAGAGTGAAAATTTTTTCTTCATCTTTCATGAAAATGTGTTGTCTGTCCTTAGAGTGGGGACACTCTCATCTAAATACAGTAACTTCTGGATGTATCTATCTCAGAATTACTGCTGACATGCACAGTTAAGTAAAAAGGTCCTGATGAAGTTCCTTGATCTTAGGGGTGATGTTTTGCCTGACTCTGCATTTGCAATGCTTGACACCCAGTAGGGATTCAGGAAACTGTTGAGTAAAAGAAAAAGATGAACAATTACAGGGGATATTCTGATCAAAGGAGCAGTTTTCAAAGGCTTCAGTCACATAGAGGACAAAAAGTAGGTAGGATTGAGATGCGGGGTGAGGGATTAGTACCTAACCAGGGTGGTAAACAGGATAAGAACAGGAACAGCTGCTGGGGCCCCAAGCTCAACAGGTCAGGATTATCAGGGCCTACTTGCTTCATCTGGGAAGGCTCCCTGGAGGACGCAGCCTTGATGTGTAGCTTGGATGAAAGTAGAGAAAGGTCTTTGTGAGTAGGACAGAGAGAATGATTTGAAACCCATCTCATCCCATTAAAACAAGATCCTAGAGAGAGAGCTTCCCAGGTGGCACTAGTGGCAAAGAAGCCACCTGCCAGTGTGGGTGATGTAAGAAATGCAGGTTCAATCCCTGGGTCAGGAAGATCTCCTGGAGGAAGGCTGGGTTGGGAAGATCTCCTGGAGGAGGGCATGTTAATCCACTCCAGTATTCTTGCCTGGAGAATCCCATGGACAGAGGAGCCTGGAGAGCTACAGTGCATGGGATTGCAAAGAGTCAGACATGACTGAGCAATTTCAATTTCACTAGAGATGAGAGAGCACCTGGTTAATGGGGCCTTGGAGATGAGATCCTTCTTTCTTCACTTCCTCCCTCTCTTCCTCTTTCTCCTTCTCTTACTTTTCTCCTTCCACTCAGGCATCAGAAAAAAACCTGAACTGCTCCTCAGAAAAGCTACAGACACACCAAGCATTAGCAGGAGGGCAAAGGAATTCTGTCTCAGTTTACCAGTTGTTCCTTATCCCCACTCAGAACTCATCACATAAGTAGAGAAAGGTCCTTGTGAGTAGGACAGAGAGAATGATATGAAACCCATCTCATCCCATTAGAACAAGGCCCTAGAGAAACAGCTCACAAATGAGTTTCCTTGAGGTCAGCTAGAACCTGCCCAACCCCTACAGCCTCTATGTAAGGGTTAAAGAGTCTTTCTGAGGCTCTGCCCTGGATGAACTAAGCTTCCCTGATACCTCCCCAGCTCCCTGAGCCACTCCTCATAATAACTGCCCATAAGAGTCTCTAGGTCCCATCTTTTTCAGCACAATGAAATTTTCATAACATTTAGGATGGTATTGATGGGCTTCCTTGGTGGCTCAGAGGTTAAAGCGTCTGCCTCCAATGCAGGAGACCTGGGTTCCATCCCTGGGTCGGGAAGATCCCCTGGAGAAGGAAATGGCAACCCACTCCAGTATTCTTGCCTGGAGAATCCCATGGATGGAGGAGCCTGGTAGGTAGGCTACAGTCCATGGGGTCACAAAGAGTCAGACACGACTGAGCGACTTTACCATCTCACCTAGGATAGTACTGAGAGAGTCATTTCCTAAGCAGATTGATAAGAAGTCTAGGGCTCCCCAAGGAGAGAGGTGTCTGGAATTCTCAAGGAGGAAGAAAAGACAAACTTTTTTGTCCCTCTACATTCCTTAGGATTATATAACAATAATTTATCCTGGTTGAGGACAGTCTCTGGAAAAAACCTTCTGGCTAATCCTGTTATCTTAAAATGTAAATTATGGAAGTAAGTCTAGTGAGGTCTTTACAACCTCCAGACATTCTTTTGATTCACTATAATAACTAATTAGAGAGTACAAAATTCCATTGCTAATACTAGCAAGGGGGTACTCTTTCTGCCCCCTTCTGAGGCCTATGTCAGAAGTTTTCTCTATCTCCTTTCTACTTTAATAAAACTTTATTATACAAAGCTCTGAGCAATCAAGCCTCGTCTCTGGCCAGAGATTGAATTCTTCTCCTCTGGAGGCCAAGGATCCCAGAGTCTTTTCGTGTTTCAGTAACAACCTTTCAGTACTGGGGATTGACACCACCAGAATTGTCCTTTTCAGTGGAGGAGATTAGCATCTAGCTTTGCTTATCCCCTAAAGGGAGCTTGCTTGAGGCCAAAAGAGCTGTCTCATCCTCCAACTAGACTTATAAGTCCAGTCAGTTCCAGATCAGGACTCCAGAAAGTTAATGTTCTCCTCTTTTCCTGGTTCAGATTGTATTTATGCATTTGATATTGATTAAGACCTGAAGCCAAATCTGGCCTCTGTTCAGTTCAGTTCAGTAGCTCAGTCATGTCCAACACTTTGAAACCCCATGAATTGCAGCACGCCAGGCTTCCCTGTCCATCACCAACTCCTAGAGTTCACTCAAACTCACATCCATCGAGTCAGCAATGCCATCCAGCCATCTCATCCTTGGTCATCCCCTTCTCCTCCTGCCCCCAATCCCTCCCAGCATCAGAGTCTTTTCCAATGAGTCAGCTCTTTGCATTAGGTGACCAAAGTACTGAAGTTTCAGCTTTAGCATTATTTCTTCCAAAGAACATCCAGGACTGATCTCCTTTAGGATGGACTGGTTGGATCTCCTTGCAGTCCAAGGGACTTTCAAGAGTCTTCTCCAACACCACAGTTCAAAAGCATCAATTCTTCGGCGCTCAGCTTTCTTCACAGTCCAACTCTCATATCCATCATATCTGGCCTCTGTACCCCAACACAAAATTAAATCTCAGAGACAAGCTTGGGATGAAGTAGAACACAATTTTCTTAATTCTGGCTTTTCTTTAGTTTTGGCAGACACTGGGGGCCACAGTGGGCTAATGCCTTTATAACTGTATGTCTCTGCTTGGAGAGTATAGTGAGTTTTATGGTAGTGGCTCAGAGAGGCAGTGAACATTTTGTCAATAGTCTTCTGACTGGTTGGTGGGCAGGGGGCAGGCTGGGTAAGTGGGAGTCAGCATCATCGACCTTCAGGTTCCAACTGGTCTGGGGTCTTTACACTTGTGGACAGCACACCATCATTAATCTTCATTAATTTCTCCCACCTGGAGTGTTTCAGTATCTGCAAAACAGCTCAAGGATATTGTTTTGTGTACACCTTGATGGGGAGTCAGGACCTTGCCCCAGGGCTGCACCACTGTTTCTCTTGGCTGTTTGCTTTTCCTTGTCTCTCATCCTTCCCTTCCCTGATCAACAATTGCTTGAATCCACACGTTGGAACTCAGGGAAGGTCATGGAGGCTAAACGAAGGCTATTTCCTGTAATCAAAGAAATGGGGGACACAGAAAGGCTTTGTGCCCAGGAGCCCCTCAGGTCCTTGCTTGGTATCAACACCTACTATATTCTGGATATATATAACTCAAACAGAATATGAGTCCCATCTTATTCCTCAAAGTTTTCACACTAAAGATAATATAGACACATTGGTATCTAACACAAGACAGTAAGTGAGAGATGGACACAGAGAGAGGCAGGTGAATTCTGGTTATGAGTTGAGAATAGAAATGTACCATGTTAGAGTGATGGTATTTTGAGTAATGTGTTTCCTGTATTGGCATCCAGCCTTGTCTGGGGTCAGGACAACCTGTTGCTGAGAATTACCTATTCCCTTCTCACTCTTTAACCCTATCCTATCTGTGACTCTTTCTCTGAGCAATAGACATTTCCTTTCTCCCAACTTCCCTTCTTCACTCTTTCTTTCCCCTTTTTCTTTCTTTCCTATCCTTTCTTTTTCTTTCTTTCTCCCTCTCTTCCTTCTTCCCTCCCTCCCTTGCTTCTTTCCTTTATTCCTTCCTATCTTTCTTTCTGCCTTTTTCTTTTGTTATGAATCCTTTTCTGAGAGTACCTTTTCTTTAATGGGCTCCTTGACAATACCTGATCAAGAAAATCTTCAGAATAGTTATTTCTTGCCATGCATACAACTTTTCACACACAATTGCTTTTATGTGAGAGTGCAAACATTTCAAGCATGGGCTGTTGACTTAAAATATAGTCACAACCTAAAAGTTGAGAGTTATGTTTTATTTGATGGGAAGTTTTCAGACTTCAAGCTCAAGAGATAGCATCTCAAGTAATCCCGAGAGAACTACTCCAAGGAGATGGGAAGAGGAGCCAGGTTTCCTAGAAGTTTGCAACAAAGGACAGATAGTCTGAACATCAGGAGTATTTTGTAAATTAAAGAAAACCAGATATCCCAAGTTAAGGAATTAGCACTTTTCTATGTATGGGAATATGCAAGAGTCCGGGCTCACTGAAACCATTTCTTTCATATGCATCTCAGCTATCTGGGGCCAGCATCCTGTGTTTTTAACATCCTGGTTCCTCAGTGCTCATAGCAGGGAGTAGCTGCAGTCTAATGGCTGCAGGTTTGCACAGGCATTCTTCTCCTTCCTGAATGCTCTTAGGGCTCAGGAATTCACATTTGAAGGACTGGCATGACTGATGAATGTGAAATCCTTGTTCAATGATATGGCAGGAAATACTCCATTTCTCAGAGCTATGTCTCATACATCTTCTATCTCCTTTCAGGGTGCACAATGGTTAATTGCTATACTAGTTGAATAAATAGTTTCAAAAAATTGCTATCACAAACTTTTGCCAAAAGAAAAACAAAAAAACATTTACCCAGAATGCTTTTCAAATATTATGTCCTAAGTTGATTAATTTCAGGTGAATATGAACTCAGTCATGGCAAGACCAAACACAGTGAGGTGGGATTGTCTATATCACACCATGGACACCTCAACTACATTTCTTGAATATTGTAATATTTTGCTTAGAATGTGTCAGAAAATATAGTGTAGAGGGAGTGTTCAGGACATTTATCCTATAGCTCTCACAGTTACTTCTTATTTCAGAGCCCATCCATGTTCTCTTTTTTCTAGAAAGAAAGGCTAAGAGATTTTCTGGTCCTAGAGTTTTCCTCCAAGTAGGGCCATAGCCAAATCACCAATTGTGCTCACTTGTACACAAGGCTATAATGTTAGGAAGATTAGCTAGTTAAAGGAGACCGAAGGGTTTAAGGTGATGGAATTCCAGTTGAGATATTTCAAATCCTGGAATATGATGCTATGAAAATGCTTTACTCAATATGCCAGCAAATTTGGAAAACTCAGCAATGGCCACAGGACTGGAAAAGGTCAGTTTTCATTCCAATCCCAAAGAAAGGCAATGCCAAAGAATGCTCAAACTACTGCACAATTGCACTCATCTCACATGCTGGTAAAGTAGTGCTCAAAATTCTCCAAGCCAGGCTTCAGCAATATGTGAACCGTGAACTTCCAGGAACCAGAGATCAAGTTGCCAACATCTGTTGGATCATGGAAAAAGGAAGAGAATTCCAGAAAAACATCTATTTCTGCTTTATTGACTATGCCAAAGCCTTTGACTGTGTGGATCACAATACACTGTGGAAAATTCTTCAAGAGATGGGAATACCAGACCACCTGACCTGCCTCTTGAGAAACTTATATGCAGTTCAGGAAGCAACAGTTAGAACTGGACATGGAACAACAGACTGATTCCAAATAGGAAAAGGAGTACATCAAGGCTGTATATTGTGATCCTGCTTATTTAACTTATATGCAGAATAATGCTGGGCTGGAGGAAGCACAAGCTGAAATCAAGATTGCCAGGAGAAATATCAATAACCTCAGATATGCAGATGACACCACCTTTATGGCAGAAAGTGAATAAGAACTAAAGAGCTTCTTGATGAAAGTGAAAGAGGAGAGTGAAAAAGTTGGCTTAAAGCTCAACATTCACAAAACGAAAATCATGGCATCCAGTCTCATCACTTCATGGCAAATAGATGGGGAAACAGTGGAAACAGTGACTGACTTTATTTTTCTGGGCTCCAAAATTATGGTGACTGCAGCCATGAAATTAAAAGACACTTACTCCTTGAAAGGAAAGTTATGACAAACCTAGATAGCATATTCAAAAGCAGAAACATTATTTGCCAACAAAGGTCCGTCTAGTCAAGGCTATGGTTTTTCCAGTGGTCATGTATGGATGTGCAATTTGGACTGTGAAGAAAGCTGAGCATCGGAGAATTGATGCTTTTGAACTGTGGTGTTGGAAAAGACTCTTGAGAGTCCCTTGGACTGCAAGGAGATCCAATCAGTTCATCCTAAAGGAGATCAGTCCTGGGTGTTCTTTGGAAGGAATGATGCTAAAGCTGAAGCTCCAGTACTTTGGCCACCTCATGAGAAGAGTTGACTCACTGGAAAAGAGTCTGATGCTGGGAGGGATTGGAGGCAGGGGGAGAAGGAAATAACCAAGGATGAGATGGCTGGATGGCATCACGGACTCGATGAACGTGAGTCTGAGTGAACTCCGGGAGATGGATATGGACAGGGAGGCCTGGTGTGCTGTGATTCATGGGGTCGCAAAGAGTTGGACACGACTGAGCGACTGCACTGACTGACTGACTGACTGGATTTTGAATCTTAAGACTAAAGACATAGGGACATCTAGAGGTCATGTTAATTACAGCAGTTGAGAGGCATGAATCACATTATTCTTGTGATGTGTTCCTACTATCTACTGTACCAAACACTTGTGTCTTTTAATGAATTAAAATACAAATTCGAGGTATTGGCTATTTATCTAGTTGATAATGACTATCAAGACACAATAAACTAGAAGTTAAAAATTATTAAATCTCATGTGAAATTTGTAATTGAAAAAAAAATTAATGAAAATGCAAGATTTCCTTACAAAGTTTAGAGCTGAAATATTTGACCTGAAAAACTAGACTTGGGACTCAAGGAGAGAAAAGAGAGACTTGAGTGTTTTTAAAAAATTTCGCAATTCCTCTTATAAGCATTTTAAATTTTGTGATCTTTGCTGCATTCTATATGTATGTTCCTAGTTAGAATTAGCTAAGATTCCTGGTTTATTTGCAGAAAAGATAGTAGTGATGACCCCATAAGTGAGACAACATAAGAGACACAGAGGTATAGAATGGACTTTTGGCCTCAGAGGGAGTGGGTGGGATGATTTGGGAGAATGGCACTGAAACATGTATACTATCATATAAGAAATGAAGCACCAGTCTATGTTCAATACAGGATACAGGATGCTTGGGGCTGGTGTACGGAATGATCCAGGGAGATGGTGTGGGGTCGGAGATGGGAGGGGGCTTCGGCATTGGGAGATCATGTACACCTGTGGCTGATTCATGTCAATGTATGGCAAAACCAATACAGTATTGTAAAATAGAATAAAGTATTAAATAAATAATAAAAAAGAAAGTTCATACTTAACTTTCTAAACAAATGTTTTGATTAAAGGAGAAAGGAAAGTTGGAATCAAGTTGGGGTAGTATCACAAAGGGTAGGAGGAAGAGGAGACCAGTGGAGGGATGGAATACATATCTGTCAAGTCTGTCTTGCTCCAGGGACCATTGGACCCAGAAGAAAACCTACAATCCAAAGTTTCATCCTCATGAGAGACATAAGGACATTGTGCTTAAGCAGAGCTGCCTGGAATTCATCTGAGAAATGGTGCCAAAGTAAGAGGCAGGCTTCTCTGGTGTCTCAGCCATAAAGAATCTGCCTGCAGTGTAGGAGATGCTGGTTCGCTCCCTCGGTCAGGAAGATCACTTGGAGGAGGGCACCAGCAACCCACTCCAGTATTCTTGTCTGGAGAATCCCAAGGACAGAGGAGCCTGGTGGGCTAGAGTCCATAGGCTCACAAAGAGTCAGATGCAACTGAAGCAAGTGAGCAGGCACACACAAGCAAGAGGCAGGGCCATTTTTCCTGCCTTGCTTCCCATTCTCAACCATATCATCCAGCACATATTTGATTTCCAAGCTATCAAGCAGCAAGAGAATGGATGACAGTGAAAAGAATATTGGGGCAGAAGTAAGCAAAGAAGAGTCCAGAACAAAATGGTAAGCAGATTTCTTATTTTATTGTTTCATTTGAGGCTGCAGATGCAAGGAGATTAGCTGGGGAGTGAGTTAGAGTCTGTGGTTTGGGGATTCCAGGGCAGATAGCCCAATTGATATCAGAGGTCAGCAGACAGATTCTTGGGAGCAGATTCAGGTTTCCAAATCCCAGGACAGAGAGTCACTCCATCCCAGAGTTCAGACCTCACCTGGGACCTCTCAGACAATCCCAGGAGGAGGAGGAGGAAGTGTTTGTCCATCTGTTGCTCCCAGGTCAGCTCCTCTTGGCTCAGCGTCCACTTCAGCAGCAGCCGCCTCCAGAGGACTGGCCACTCCCGCCTCCACAGCACCCGGAGCCCCCCGAGGGGTGGCTGCAGCAGTCAGACCTCTGGGGTCTGCAGTGGTGGGACCTGCGGCGCCTGTGGTGGCTCAGGCAGCAGCCCCCACACCCAGAGCTGCAGCAGCCCCTGGAGCTGGAGCCGCAGCAGGAGGAGACTGGGGGGCACTTTGGGGGACACTTTGGGGGACATTTAGGGGTGGGGCACTTGGGGGCGCACTTGGGAGGGGGCTGGCACTGCTGCTGGTTCTGCTGGCAGGACATCTTGGTGGGCGTGTTCAGGAGCTGAGGGAGAGACAGAGAACAAGTCAGACCAGCACACAGAGACCTCCTTTTTGGACTTCCACCATCTTGTCTTTCCCCCACATTCTAAAAGCTTGGTCAAGTAACTCGTGGAGAAATTATCTCTAAAATATAGTTTTTCAAGTGCTTTTCACTATCTCATTTGGAATTTGGGAGCTTTTCATAAAACAGACATAGGTTGTCTTCTTTCAACAAAGACAGACATAGAAGTCAACTAACTAAATTGACACACTTCCCCAAAGTCAAGGTCCTTTCTTTGGAGAAGGCAAAATTGACCTTCACAAAGTCTGACTCAAGCTCACTCTACACCACTTAGAATTCTGATAATGTCCAGAAGTTTTTCAAGTGCTTTTCACTATCTCATTTGGAATTTGGGAGCTTTTCGTAAAACAGACATAGGTTGTCTTCTTTCAACAAAGACAGACATAGAAGTCAACTAACTAAATTGACACACTTCCCCAAAGTCAAGGTCCTTTCTTTGGAGAAGGCAAAATTGACCTTCACAAAGTCTGACTCAAGCTCACTCTACACCACTTAGAATTCTGATAATGTCCAGTCTAGGAGACAGTTTAGAGCAGCAGTAGTCTCTGCTAAGGAAGAACTAGAGATTCCCTTCTGGAGGAACTTTCCAGATAGCTTTCCTGAGACGCATGTTATTATCAGACCATATATGATATATAGTTTCATAATTATGCATATGTATTTGGGTTAATCAGTCCATATGTTGGCCCCTTTGCAATTCTGTTTATATATTATCTATCTATATCTATATTTATCTATGTATATGCATGGCTTCCCAGGTGGCCCTAGTGGTAAAGAACCCCCGACCAATTCAGCAGACATTAAGAGAAGCAGGTTTGATCCCTGGGCAGGGAAGATCCCCTGGAAGAAAAAATAATAAACCACTCCAGTGTTCTTGCCTGGAAGATCCCATGGACAGAAGGGCCTGGTAGGCTCAAGTCTATAGGGTCGCAAAGAGTCAGACATGACTAAAGTGACTTAGCACACATGGCTCACATGCTTATATATATATATATACACACACACATATATATCTACCTACCTATATATGCAAGCATATATGTATATCTCTATATATACATATATAAAATGGAGTTACTAAATCATTTTAGAAAGAAGTGAGCTCCAAACCTAATCAAGGCAAGTTGGATGTAAAACTAGGATTTTTGGTCTAGTGAAACTAGACTTGGTTATGCACCCTTTACAACACACAACCTCTCCCATTTTTTACATCTTAGCAGGTGAATTTCAACTTGTTAATCATTATTCAACTCAGGAGCTTCTGGTACTGATGCCAGGCAACACTCCTGACCAAGTAAGTGACACTTGGTGAGGGTGAGGCCCTTGGATTTCTGTTTTTATCTAACCCCAGATATGCTGCCCCTGGCCTCCATTGTTTGAGAAATCACTCTGACCCTAGTAGAGGCTTTGGAGCAGAAACACAGCTGGCTTCTCCAAGGTAATAGCTTCCTTATGAAAGTGCTGACATATCTAAAACCTGGGAAACTCAAAAAGATACAGAACTAACTTAGAGCACAAAGCATAGACACACAAATGCCATCTCCTGCCTCACAGCTCATCCTTCATCAGATTTTTAGATTTTTGCTCCCTCTCAGGATCCACTCTCATTCTTGCCATCCCCAAGGCCCTGCCCCCTGCCCTCCCCTCTTGTCTGAACATCCTCTGTGGAAGGCCCTGCTCTGGCTCCCAGTGGGCACTTACCAGTGTCCAAGAAGCACAGGGTCTGTCAGCACCTCAGGAGAGACGTGGATGGAGGTACTCTATCCCTAAGGCCTTTTATCCTGGTCTTGGGCTCTTTGCTCAGGTGTGAGACATGACTGGGGCATGAGAGGACCGCCTCCTGCCAGCCACATTGTTCCTATGACAAGTGATGACTGGTAGCTCCTTCCTGCCTCTCTCATCAATGGAGCTCAGAAAAGTTGCTCCCAGCTAAAAATATGGTCAACAGAAATAGGATTGAATTCCTCCCATCATCTGCCACCTTATTATTCTTACCTGCCTTTCAGTCTCTTTCTTGGAGCTCGGTCCTCCATACCTTCCTGGTTTTCTTCCTATGACTGTAATCCATTAGCTCCAGACCTTCTCATTTGCACAGAAAAATGCTGATGTCTCCAGGCTTTTCACTGTGCCATTGGGAGTGAATATACCCGTGTACACCTGTGCGTCTCTGTCTGCATCTGTTTTCTAAGTGTGGTGTGTGTACTCGGTGTATGTTTTGTGGAGCTCACATTCCAAAATAGATTTACCTCTTAAAATCAACTCGAGCTTGGAAAAATTACTCAGAAGTTATGTTTATGTCTCTGGAACCAGACTTCCTGAGCATGAATTCTAGTTCCAACACTTACTATTTAGTTATAATAACTTAGGGCAAATTGTTTAGCTTCTCTGCCTTTTTTTTTTCTTTATCAATATAGTGATTTTAATAACTTCTATTTCATGAGTTTCTTAGGAGAATCAAATAAGATAACAGATGTAAAGCTCATAGAACTTTGCCTTGTGTATTTCATACACACCAAAAGCTATCATCATAGTTATCATCAACATCATTTTCCTTAATTACCTTCTTAGACGCATGCCGTGGCAATCAGTAGATATTCTTGTCAAGTATAAAGCCAACATTTGCATACGACTTTAGAGTTTCCAAATAGTTTTCTCATATGTCCATCAGCATAAAGCCTGGAGCATGCAGACATATGTATCCTATGCAGACATAAGATGCATCACTCTAAAAGTCTGGCCCTATGCTGCCTGAGTATGACTCTTATCTTCCTGCTCAGGTTGTTATTCATAAGGGAATGATTGTAGTATCAATTCCATGGCTCTCACACAGAAGTCTTACTCAGGAGCAGAGCACTGATACTTCAAGTAATTGGCCTGAAGATTCATATGGTCTCTGCCTCTAAAGATGTGGTACTCAAGCCATCAATCAGTCTGGTTTAGATCTGAGTGATAAGTAGGTTTGAAACCTCATAAGGAGTGGTTTGCTTGCCTTGACTGTGTGATATTGACGGAGTTCAGTTCGATAAGAATGTTTTTATTAAACAAATGATTGACTTTCTCAGTCTTCTGTTATCAAGGGATTGGGAGTAAACATGACTGAGTTTTAGATGCAAATAAAAGGCAGATCAAAAGTAATGCAATATGTTTCACATTGAAAAATTATATAAATAACTCTAATAATTTCTTTTCCAATTTATTTTGACTAAGTACAACTATAACCTAGTAATTAACAAATCCTTGAAAGAGTTCAATTTTTCTAGAACCACCCTGAACTTCACACTGAGGGTTATTTTACTTTTATGCACTAGAACCAGTGTCACGTATGTTTATGGTTTATTTTTTCACACAACAAACTTTTCTTGTAACATACATAGTTAAATCATAGTCAAAATAACAAAGAAAAATATAGTTGATGGTTTTTTATGCCTGGTAGACCCCAAAGCCATGATATAAAAGGAACTATGATGTTTACCTACTTCTAAATAAAACTGTTTATGTAAAAAAGAGCAACATTTAAGCATATGTGTAAAAAGATATGACCAACTGAGAAGAAAATTACAATATATATTCCAGGAATAAGACTAAAACAGATGGTATGCAACTGTATTTTACAAATTAATAAGGAAAAAAACCAATGAAAATAGTAGTGAAAAGTGATAAACAGGCAATACAAAATGTTACATTTGTTTATGACTAGTAAACGAATGAGGGCTTCCCAGGTGGTGCTAGTGGAAGAAACCGCCTGCCAATGCAGGAGATATAAGAGATACAGGTTCAATCCCTGGGTTGGGAAGATCCCCTGCAGGGGGAAATGGAAACCCACTCCAGTCTTCTTGCCTGGAGAATCCCATGGAAAGAAAAGCCTGGCAGGCTACAGACCACCGGGTTGCAAAGAGTCAGACACAACTGAAGTGACTTAGCACGCACAAATGAATGAAAAGCTAGGAAAAAAGACATCTTTTATCTTCTCCTATCAAGTACATTTCTTCATGTCAAATAGGCAAAGATTTAAAAATTTTATAAACCAAGTGTAAATGTGGAGGGGAAAAGCCACTGTAAATGGAACATAGATATTACCTTTCTGAAAGGCAAATTGGTAGTCAATTCATTCAGATTAATTTATCGATAAGTAAAATATTTAGAATGTACATATATTTTGATTAAACATTTCCAATTTGGGAGTTTTATTCTGTGGATCTTACCACACAAATGTGAAAATCTGAATATTCAATGATATAAACTGATATTTATAAGAGAAATTGGGAATATATTAATATCTGTAATAAATTTTGACACATACATGTAAATACATAAACAATGATTAAAATTATTTATGGTTCTATGTTTAGG
>SJYC01032658.1:0-19784 GCA_006408675.1 Madoqua kirkii | reverse complement strand
ATTTCAAACTTGCAAAAATGGAGAAAATTAGATTCTTCTATCTAGTTGTAGTCAATATTGGAAGAAAACTGAACCCCTACGTGAGACTGTATCCCTTTCCCCTAATCTTCATTCAGGGATCAGTAAATGCATTTGGAGAACTGGGAGAAAAGGACAAATAACAAGTGTGACACACGTGTAGAAGGATGGGGCTCCCTTTCCCTCTGTGATCTGCCAGCACACAGAAGCCATTAAATCAAGTTTGGTATTTTGACTTCCTCAGACTGGACATTCTAATTTCCAAACAGAAACCAGGTTTGTGATTTAAAAATGACATTACTTGGGAAGAGCTATAAAGTCACTCAGTCTTCCAAGTCTTCATCTGGCATCAGAAGACCATCTCATTGAATAAAATTTTAAGGACAGTAGTATATAATAAAAATTATATTATATTCTATAATCATAGCTTGCTTAATAGGAGCATAGATATAGATTGTTTAATATCACACCTGCTTGAGGAAACTCAGATGACGAGATGAGTCTTCCTAGAAGGATGGTATTTTGGGTGGGCCTTTAAGGAGGGACAGAGCTCCAAAAGGGTCCAGATGGTGGAGAAGAACTTGAAGAGTACTTCAGATGGAGGAAAGAGCAGGTAATGCTGCTAGTAACAGTAGCAGTCATAGTAATCCTAGTAGTAGCAACAGTAGTAACAGTGGAAGCACTTATAAAATAACAGCAGAAACCACTCTTCATTGAGAATTAAAACATTCTGGACACTGAACTAAAGATAGTAGCCTCTACTGCTTCCCAGATTAATAGGCATCAAGATGTACAAGTTTAAGTTATATCTGGTAAGAGTGAGTTGTTCAGTGCAGCGGGAGCACAAGGTTCCATGAGGCAGTATGAATGGTGAACCTTAGAAATTAAGTTGGAAATATTTTCTGTCATGCTTACTGTACACAGTACTTAAGAAGAGTGTGCCTTATTCTGTAGAAAGTCACTGTTTTTCAGGAGTAGAGAGACAAGTGCATAAATGCCACATAGAGAGCATGTTTGGAGAAAAAGGTGTAGAGAATTTAATGAAGCTGAAAAAGGAAGAAAGAAGCAGGATTTGCTGAGAGGTTAGTATAAAAGCAGGCTCAGATGGTAAAGAATCTGCCTGCAATGCAGGAGACCCAGGTTCAGTCCTTGAATTGGGAAGAATTCCATGGACAGAGGAACCTGGCAGACTGCAGCCTATGGGGTCCTGAAGAGGTGGACATGACTGAAGTGACGGAGCATGCAGCATGCACGTGCCTGGAACCAGACTGATTGAAGAAGGGGTGGATAAAAACCATGGGCTTTCAAAATGTTTTGAATGTGTCTCTTTTCTTTTCTTCATTCATTTTTTCTTCTCTTTTTCTTTCATGCAAATGTGTGCATGTGTGGAGGAAGGATGCTTTGGTGGGGTGGGTCAAGAATAGCAGAACGCGTACTTGGGAGAAGAGGAACATGGAGGAACATGAAACGGCTGGGTTAGGGCCCCAAAGGTGGCCAAGAACCCAGGAAATTATGTCTACAAAAAAAAGCACTTGAAACTCAGTCCATCAATGATACTTCAGGGCCCTGATGACATAAGAAGAAACAAGAGTAAGGAGCATTTGTCTTCTTTGCATCAGAGTGCCTCTCTGGTGCCTGGGGTTCAAGACCACCAGCGGGGGAGGTCAGGGTAGAGAACAAAGGCGACTCAAGGCCAACATGCTGAGCAGATTCATTTTATTGTTTTACATCAGTCAGAGAGCAGCCTTTAAGAAAATACCACGAGGAGTAACTTAGGGAAGTTTTCCTAGGGAAGTGAGGGTAGACATAGAATCCAAGGCCATGGAAGGGGACTCAGAAGAAAATTTGAGTTTCTGAACCCCAGGGAGGGTTCATTGTCTTTTCAAGTTCAGGTTCTCTCTCCTCTCAGGCTCTGCAACCAATGAAGGAGGATAAAGATGATGTCCTCAGCAGTGTCCTGTCCCCAGGTTGGATCTTATAGATTCAGGGACATCTTCAGCAGCAGCCGCCTCCAGAGGACTGACCACTCCCACCTCCGCAGCACCCAGAGCCCCCCGAGGGCTGGCTGCAGCAGTCAGACCTCTGGGGTCTGCAGTGGCGGGACCTGCGGCGCCTGTGGTGGCTCAGGCAGCAGCCCCCACACCCAGAGCTGCAGCAGCCCCCACACCCAGAGCTGCAGCAGCCCCCGGAGCTGGCACCACAGCAGGAGGAGACTGGGGGGCACTTTGGAGGGCACTTTGGGGGGCATTTAGGGGTGGGGCACTTGGGGGCACACTTGGGAGGGGGCTGGCATTGCTGCTGGTTCTGCTGGCAGGACATCTCAGAGGGCAGGTTCAGGAGCTGAGGGAGAGACAGATGGCAGGTCAGACCAGCACACAGAGACCTCCCTGCCCCTTCCTGACTTTTCAACATCATTTCTAACATGTATGTTTAAATAACTTGCCTCTGTTATTATTTTAATGTCTTATCAACTACTCTCATAGCATCTCCTTCGAACTTCATCTTATCCTTTTTAAAGTAAGAAGTGGTCATAACCCACTTTACCAATTTGAAAATTGACATTAAATGATATTTAAAAACCAATTCTTTTCACTTATCTCATTCAAATACTGAAATTGTTCTATAGAGCTGAACTTAGAACTGAAATGTTTTCTTTACAGAAAAAAGTCCTGTTAACACCCCACGTAATTTCATGTTTTGGAAATTTACAACTTCAGATTAGAAAGGGATCTGAGGAATTTCCTGGATGGCTCACCTTGTTAGAGAGAAGGATGAGCGTTCGCTTGACTCAGATCCTGACCTATAATGGCCTCAGAAACACCTCTTACACCACCCTTAGCCTAGAAATTATTAAACCTCTTGTGCTTTTCCACCTCTAGAAGTGTACAATGCACTCCCAGGCTCTATCCTTACCCACGTGTATGATATCCCCCAGAGTGCCTCTAATTCTCTCCTCACTCTGACAATTGCTCAAATCATACCGGGCAGAGGATACAGTATCTCTAGAAGGTAAACTCCGTTTCTGAGACCTGTTCCAGAATATCAGAGCAGCCAGTGGTTTCCTTCTTTCATCCTGGGAGGCCCCCTCCACAAAGCTGCAGATCTTTGGGTCCCTCCCAGCGTCCTTTGCCATCATTAAACTCCTATCTTCTCCCTGTCTCCTGCCTGCTCCCGGTTCCCTCTGTCCTTCCAGGGCTTGTCTCTCTCTCTGTAATAATATGGGCCACATCCCCCAAGGCCCTGCTCCCTGCCCTCCCCTCCGGTCTGAGCATCCTCTGTGGAAGGCCCTGGTCCCACTCCCAGTGGACACTCACCAGTGCACACACAGCACAGAGTCGTCAGCACCTCAGGAGAGGAGTGGATGGAGGTGCTCTGTCCCAAGGCCCTTTTATCCTGGCCTTGGCCTCTGCCCTCAGGTGTGAGACAGGGCCTGGGCATGAGAGGACTGCCTCCTGCCACCCACGTGGCTCCTGTGACAGGTGATGACTGGCAGCTCCTCCTTGCCTCCCTCCACGGGGCTCAGGGCATCCCCAGCACCAGCGCCCCCTCTTTCTCCTTACAGCTTCCGTCTCTCACACCTTCCTCTTGGAACTGGCCTTCTGAGCCCTCCTGTCCTACTTCTCTGATGGTTTGCTTTGAACTAAGACTCATGGAGCCTCCAAGGGTCTCTGCTTATGTCCCAGCCCCCTAGGCGCATGTGTGTGGATGTTCTTGTCTGTACTGTTCCTGTTAAAAGCATGGATTGGGAGTGAGACCCATCTGGGACAGAACCCCTGGTCCTGACACTCCACTATGTGATCTTATGAAAATCACCTAACCTTTCTCATTCTGTTTCCTCAACTTTAAAATGGTTGAGAAAAACTAGTCTCAATGGTGTCATGAGAGTCAACAGAATCCTAGAAGTAAAACGTCTGCAAAAGGTCTGATAGCACATCGTGTATGCGTGCTCAGTCATGTGCGACTCTGCAATCCCGTGGACTGTAGGCCACCAGACTCCTTTGTCCATGGGATTATCTCAGCAAGAATACTGCAGTAGGTTGTCATTTTCTCCTCCAGCAGATCGTCCCAATCCAGGGATCAAACCTGTGACTCCTGCACATATCGGATCCTCACAAATGAGCTACCTATCCATTGATAATTAAAAGTGAGAAGCTCTTTTCTAGGATACATACATCTGACTTTTTAAATGACCAGTTTTTTTACCTAAGCTTTTTTGTGCATTTTCATAAAACAGTGTCCCTGTTGAGTAACTAGGGAGTAGTAAATCTGCATTGCCTTACATAGTAGAATGAGAATTTGCTTTCCAAGAATCTTATACAGGGAAACTTGTGAGCTGGTGGACCAGACAGCAGCAAGAAGAGACAGTGAGAGGGCTCAGCCCTGGGGCACAGGTAGAGGGGCTGGGACCCTACTGAAACCTGTGCCTAGGTGGAGGAAGCAGGAGGACCTAACAGAACAGGAGCTCTGAGGTTCAGTAGGAATCTCCAGTGTCACTTCTTTGTTCCTGCAAGAACCCAAGGGTTCCTTCAAGGGTGTCTGTATACATTTTTACAAGATTAAGATAAGGACTAATGTCAGTTTGGTAGGTAGCAGGTGAGCCTCCATGTCTAGAAGGCAACATCACAAAAAAACTAAACAAATTAATCAGATGAAAGGAAATCAGAGCTAGGATTAATTTTGGGAAGAAAACCTTCTTTCCAGAAGGGTCCAGAATATTTTTTTGGAATAGAATAAGATATGAATTGAGTCAATAATATCTATATCCAGGTCATAATAGATAAGGATAGCTCACAACTGGTGAAATGTATATATGTGCACAGGCATAGGGGGTTTTAGATTGACTTAGATTGACTATATTTTTTAAATTGTGGTATAAAATATTATAGACAGTGATATAGATGCAGATATAGCCTCAGATACAGCCTCAGATACGGATATAGGTGCAGAATCTACCCTCCCTATCATGCTCAGCACCAGATATGAAAAGGTGGATGGCCTCTGCTGATGAATCACTGCTTCCCATCTGCTAGGATTTCTCCTTGACTCCAGTCTTCACTGGGGTACAAGCATGTTCTCTTTCTACCATCCCACACTCTAGGAATCATTAAGTCTGCCCTTTAAGGAAGCCTCATTCAGGGCTCCACACTGTGTTCAGGAACACAGTTATCATTTTTGACTGATATGCAAGGCTCTCTGTAATATGACTTTGTACAACTACTCCAATTTCTGTTTTTCTTCCCAAGATTTACTGTATTGGCTGTACGGTAAGCATATCTTTCCTTACTCTACTTCTCTGCTTTGTTCTATATTTTCCTTTCTAAGATGATGAGTTCAAGCCTCACTTACTCCATATGCTTTATGTGACATATCTTACAAATGAGATTTTAACAGACCATCTGACAACCTGTGCCTTATATTTCTGATTCTCCTTCAGCATCCGGGACAACGTTATGCACGCATATGTAGTTAATAGATTTTCAAGAATTCTTTCATTAGCATTAGCACTGTGTCGTTTACAAGTAGCTCTTCCCTACAACAGGTCTTCCTCCAAAAGCCCTCACACTGAGATTGGCACAGTGAGCTGTGATGGCCACATACCCTGCAGAGATTTGCCCCTGTCTCACTGGCTATGACACTGGCCCAGGTTGTTCCAATGAGCTTAGTTATGGGGGAGTGGACGGGAATATTTGTGCATTGGCTCACAGATATGGGTTGTGAATCCAGCTCCTGATACCTAGGATGATAGGGTGAAGAGGTCATATGGTCCACACCTCTGCCTCGAAGCAGGGCAGCATCTGAAATATCAATCTGCTTGGACTTGGGTAATGAGTCAGAGTCATGATTGCAATTGGATCACTTGGACTGACTTTTTGACTCTGGATATTAGCTGCCAATGGCTTTGGCCTCATTAAATAAGCATTTTGACTACCAAAGGCTTTCTGAGGTCACCTATTCATCCAAGGGTTCTATAACTCTTGCAATCATTCTTGCATCTTCTCAAGAAGCAGGAGATCTAATGGGAAGTAATTCAAGCTGAGTTAATTTTCCTCTCTGCCCTCTCACTCACTCTCCTCTATGTGAGTTATAAAGTAGAACATTAACACATTTTCCCTTCATGCAAATCTTTCTTTGAAGTTATAAATGGTAGTCAATAATCTAAAGCAATATAATTTCTAAATAATTTTGCTTAATTATTAAGGGAGTGAAGATATTTTAACAGTGGCACAATATCCATAGTATATAAAGGAAAGAATTGATAAATTACATAAAATAATTTTTATATAGCATACAGTATCGCAGGTAAGATTTGTTGTTGTTCAGTCACTAAGTTGTGTCCTACTCTGTAAACCCATGGGCTGCAGCATGCCAGGCTTCCCCGTCCTTAACCATCTCCCAGAGTTTGCTCAAACTCATGTCCATTGAGCCAGTTATGCCATCCAACCATCTCTTCCTCTGTCATCTTCTTTTCCTCCTGCCTTCAATCTTTTCCAGCGTCAGGGTCTTTTCCAGTGAGTTGGATTTTTATATCAGGTGGCCAAAGTGTTGGAGTTTCAGCTTCAGCATCAGTCCTTCCAATGAACATTCGGGGTTGATTTCCTTTAGGATTGACAGGTTTGATCTCCTTACTGTCCAAGGGACTCTCAAGTGTCTTCTCCAGCACCACAATTTGAAAGTGTCAATTCTTCAACTCTCTGCCTTCTTTATGGTCCAGCTTTCATATCTGCACATGACTACTGGAAAAATCATACCTTTGACTATACAGAATTTGTGGGCAATGTGACATCTCTGCTTTTTAATATACTATCTATGTTCATCATAGCTTTTCTTCCAGGAAGGAAACATCTTTTAATTTTATGGCTGTAGTCACCATCCACAGTGATTCTGGAGCCCAAGAAAATAAAGTAAGTCTGTCACAGTTTCTATTTTTTCCCTCTCTATTTGCCATGAAATGATAGGACCAGATGCCATGATCTTAGTTTTTAAAGTCAGCTTTTTTCTTTCTTTTTTCACATTCATCAAAAGACTATTTAGTTCCTCCTCACTTTCTGCCATTAGGATTGTATCATTTGCACAGCTGAGCTTGTTGCTATTTCTCTCTCCAATCTTAATGCCAGCTTGTGATTCAACCAGCCTGGCATTTTGCATGATGTACTCTGCATGTAAGTTAAATGAGCAGGGTGATGATACACAGCCTTGATGTACTCCTTCCCAATTTTGAACCAGTCCACTGTTCCATGACAAGGGTTCCAGTCCAGTTCCATTGCTTCTTGACCTGCACACAGGTTTTTCATGATACAGGTAAGGTGGTCTGGTATTCCCATATCTTTAAGAATTTTCCACTGTTTGTTGTATTCCACACAGTCAGGCCATAGCATAGGCAATGAAGCAGAAGTAGATGTTTTTCTGGACTTGTCTTGATTTTTCTATGATTCAGTGGATGTTGTTAATTTGATCTTTGGTTTCTCTGCCTTTTCTAAATCTAGCTTGAACACCTGAAAGCTCTCAGTTGATATATTGCTAAAGCCTAACTTGAAGGATTTTAAGCATGACCTTGCTAGCATGTGAAATGAGCACAGTTGTACAGTAGTTTGAACATTCTTTGGCAATGCCCTTCTTTGGGACTGAAATGAAATTCTTTTCAAGGCCCATGTCCATTGCTGAGTTTTCCAAATTAGCTGGCACATTGAGTGCAGCACTTTAATAGCATCATCTTTTAGGATTTTAAATAGCTCAGATGGAATTCCATCAAATCCACTAGCTTTGTTTATAGTAATGCTTCTTAAGGCCCACTTGACTTCCTACTCCAAAAAATTATGATACATGCCTGATAAGGAATTGCTTTGCTTAATATATAAATTTATCTCTTAAGTCTAAAAACATATAAAACTACAATGGACAAAGAACACAGAGTGCCCTCATTTCTCATATACATATATATTCACACATATTGTGTTAGTCAGGAATCTTCAGAGAAAGAGAATCCATAGGGCATGAATATGCATGTAGTGAGATTTATTCCAAGGTACTGGCTCTCACAGTTGTAGGGGCTTGTAAGTTTGGTATCTGTAGAGTAAGCACAGGTTGAAGATTCATTTAAGAGTTGATGTTAGAGCCTGCATTCTGAGGGCTGTCTGTAGACAGAATTCCCTCTTCTTTTAGAGTGCTAGTCTTTTCTTTTAAAACTTTCAGTTGATAGGATGAAGTCACTCACACTCTAGAGGGTTATCTGTTTACTTAAAATTTACTGGTTTACACGTTGTTGCTCAGTCACTCAGTCACATTTAACTCTTTGCAGCCCCATAGACTGCAGCACGCCAAGCTTCCCTGTCCTTCACCATCTCCCAGAGCTTGCTCAAATTCATGTCCATTGAGTCGATGATGCCATCCAACCATCTCATCCTCTGTCATCCCCTTCTCCTCCTGCCTTCAATCTTTCCCAGCATCAGGGTCTTTTACAGTGAGTCAGTTCTTTACATCAGGTGGCCAAAGGATTGGAGCTTCAGCATCAGTCCTTCCATTGAATATTCAGGGTTGATTTCCTTTAGGATTGACTGGTTTCATCTTCTTGAAGTCCAAGGGACTCTCAAGAGTCTTCTCCAATACCACAGTTCAAAGGCATCAATTCTTCAAGGCTCAGACTTCATTATGGTCCAATTCTCACATCCATACATGACTAATAGAAAAACCATAGCTTTGACTATATGAACCTTTTATGATTTACATGTTAATCACATGCAAAGAAACACCTTCACAGCAACATCTAGACTGGTTTTTGACTTACAATCTGGGTACTATGGCCTCAGCAAGTTAACACATAAAGGTAACCATCACAGTTTACCCCTTGTATGGTCCAGCTTTCATATCTGCACATGACTACTGGAAAAATCATACCTTTGACTATACAGAATTTGTGGGCAATGTGACATCTCTGCTTTTTAATATACTATCTATGTTCATCATAGCTTTTCTTCCAGGAAGGAAACATCTTTTAATTTTATGGCTGTAGTCACCATCCACAGTGATTCTGGAGCCCAAGAAAATAAAGTAAGTCTGTCACAGTTTCTATTTTTTCCCTCTCTATTTGCCATGAAATGATAGGACCAGATGCCATGATCTTAGTTTTTAAAGTCAGCTTTTTTCTTTCTTTTTTCACATTCATCAAAAGACTATTTAGTTCCTCCTCACTTTCTGCCATTAGGATTGTATCATTTGCACAACTGAGCTTGTTGCTATTTCTCTCTCCAATCTTAATGCCAGCTTGTGATTCAACCAGCCTGGCATTTTGCATGATGTACTCTGCATGTAAGTTAAATGAGCAGGGTGATGATACACAGCCTTGATGTACTCCTTCCCAATTTTGAACCAGTCCACTGTTCCATGACAAGGGTTCCAGTCCAGTTCCATTGCTTCTTGACCTGCACACAGGTTTTTCATGATACAGGTAAGGTGGTCTGGTATTCCCATATCTTTAAGAATTTTCCACTGTTTGTTGTATTCCACACAGTCAGGCCATAGCATAGGCAATGAAGCAGAAGTAGATGTTTTTCTGGACTTGTCTTGATTTTTCTATGATTCAGTGGATGTTGTTAATTTGATCTTTGGTTTCTCTGCCTTTTCTAAATCTAGCTTGAACACCTGAAAGCTCTCAGTTGATATATTGCTAAAGCCTAACTTGAAGGATTTTAAGCATGACCTTGCTAGCATGTGAAATGAGCACAGTTGTACAGTAGTTTGAACATTCTTTGGCAATGCCCTTCTTTGGGACTGAAATGAAATTCTTTTCAAGGCCCATGTCCATTGCTGAGTTTTCCAAATTAGCTGGCACATTGAGTGCAGCACTTTAATAGCATCATCTTTTAGGATTTTAAATAGCTCAGATGGAATTCCATCAAATCCACTAGCTTTGTTTATAGTAATGCTTCTTAAGGCCCACTTGACTTCCTACTCCAAAAAATTATGATACATGCCTGATAAGGAATTGCTTTGCTTAATATATAAATTTATCTCTTAAGTCTAAAAACATATAAAACTACAATGGACAAAGAACACAGAGTGCCCTCATTTCTCATATACATATATATTCACACATATTGTGTTAGTCAGGAATCTTCAGAGAAAGAGAATCCATAGGGCATGAATATGCATGTAGTGAGATTTATTCCAAGGTACTGGCTCTCACAGTTGTAGGGGCTTGTAAGTTTGGTATCTGTAGAGTAAGCACAGGTTGAAGATTCATTTAAGAGTTGATGTTAGAGCCTGCATTCTGAGGGCTGTCTGTAGACAGAATTCCCTCTTCTTTTAGAGTGCTAGTCTTTTCTTTTAAAACTTTCAGTTGATAGGATGAAGTCACTCACACTCTAGAGGGTTATCTGTTTACTTAAAATTTACTGGTTTACACGTTGTTGCTCAGTCACTCAGTCACATTTAACTCTTTGCAGCCCCATAGACTGCAGCACGCCAAGCTTCCCTGTCCTTCACCATCTCCCAGAGCTTGCTCAAATTCATGTCCATTGAGTCGATGATGCCATCCAACCATCTCATCCTCTGTCATCCCCTTCTCCTCCTGCCTTCAATCTTTCCCAGCATCAGGGTCTTTTACAGTGAGTCAGTTCTTTACATCAGGTGGCCAAAGGATTGGAGCTTCAGCATCAGTCCTTCCATTGAATATTCAGGGTTGATTTCCTTTAGGATTGACTGGTTTCATCTTCTTGAAGTCCAAGGGACTCTCAAGAGTCTTCTCCAATACCACAGTTCAAAGGCATCAATTCTTCAAGGCTCAGACTTCATTATGGTCCAATTCTCACATCCATACATGACTAATAGAAAAACCATAGCTTTGACTATATGAACCTTTTATGATTTACATGTTAATCACATGCAAAGAAACACCTTCACAGCAACATCTAGACTGGTTTTTGACTTACAATCTGGGTACTATGGCCTCAGCAAGTTAACACATAAAGGTAACCATCACAGTTTACCCCTTGTCAGCTTGGCACGTGCACACATCTCCTTACACCATATTTATTCTCCAAATAAAGACAATGACAAAGTCACATTTCCAGATAACACTATGCACAACTATGTTGCGTACAACAGAAAATGCATTAACCCTTTCCCCAAAAGAGGATACAAGTTCTTTGAGTGATGTTTACTCTTCTCCCTGATAGCCTTAACATTAAAATTGTGATATAAAGTTGAATAATGTTTCAATGCATTACTCAATACATCTTATGTTATGTGAGAAAGATTAGAAAGGGAATAAAACAAAGACATTATAGATACACATATGTAAAAACATATTCATAACAAAATATGGAAGATATACTGCTGCTGCTGCTGCTAAGTCGCTTCAGTCATGTTCGACTCTGTGTGACCCCATAGACAGCAGCCCACCAGGCTCCTCTGTCCCTGGGATTCTCCAGGCAAGAACATTGGAGTGGGTTGCCATTTCCTTCTCCAATGCAGGAGAGTGAAAAGTGAAAGTGAAGTCGTTCAGTCATGTCTGACTCTTAGCGACCCCACGGACTGCAGCCCACCAGGCTCCTTTGTCCATGGGATTTTCCAGGCAGGAGTACTGGAGTGAGTCACCATTGCCTTCTCTGGGAAGATATACTAGTAATAATTAAAGTCCTGATTGTGGTTATTTTTTACCTAATGGGGTGACCCAACATTAATTCCTGAAGAGTCTGGACCATTAGTATTCCTGTCTGAAGTAAACTGTTGTAGTTCGCCATTATCTGTCATCAAAGGATATGGTAGTAATAAGATATGTCCTAAGTCATCCGTCATATTCCATATATATTCTTCACTACGTCCATTCTGAAGTAGTATTCCAACTTCCTAATGGTAATCAGACTCAGTCACTCCATCAAGCGCATTAACACCCTTCTTTGTCATTTGATTCAGAGGCACAAGGATGCCAAAGTGGCTGAGTGGCAGTCTTAACTTCCAGTTCAATGGAATTACCGTGAGTCTTGGTGGAAGCATTCCTCTCTCAGGAACTAAGACCTCTTGACCAGCATAAGATCACAGGGACAGGAAGCAAGAATTTTGCTGGTAAATCTCTGCGGATAATAGTGTATGTGGTATCACTCTATTTCCAACTTCGATTCCTGGACCTATATAGTCTGGTTATAGAAGAAAGAGAATCATAATATTGATTGCTGATTTTGAACATATGCAGTCTCCTAAAGAGCCTTGCCTCAACCCTGAAAGGTATTGCCACTATCTTGGTTCTGTAAGTAGGTCTTCAAAAGGCCATTCCACAGTTTGATCAAGCCAGCTGCTTGAGGATGATGTGGAACATGGTAGGAAGAATGAATTCCATAAGCAGGCCCGTTGCTTTGTTTTACTTGCTGTATTTGTCAGTGTTCTCCAGAGAAACAGAAAAAAATATGATTTTAAACACACACATATATATATGTGTGTGTGTGTATTGATGCAGTGGTAAAGAATCTGCCTCCACTACAGGAGATGCAAGAGACTCGGGTTCAATCCCTAGGTTGAGAAGATCCCCTGGAGAAAGAAATGGCAACCTGCTCCAGTATTCTCGTTTGGAAAACCCCTTGGACAGAGAAGTCTGCCAGGCTACAACTCATGGGGTCACAAAGAGTCAGACAGGACTGAGCGACTTAACACTAGCACTGTGTATAAATATATTATATATATATATATATATATAAAATGTATATGCATATATGTGTGTATAAGTATATACATGTATATGTATATTATATTATATATATATGAAGATACATATATATTTTAAATGGGTTCATGTAATTAAGGATGCTAAGAAATCCATGATCTCTATCTGCAAGTTGAAAACCCAGGAAAGCTGGTGGTATAATTCAGTCCACGTCTGAAGGCCCAAGAACCAAGGGAGACAATGGTGTAGATTCCAGTCTGGGTCTGAATCAGAAAAACCAAGGAAAAGTTCAGTGCTTCAACTCAAGAAATCCGTCAAGAATTTTAAAAGGGCCAATTTTTCCATCCTCTACCTTCTGTTCTTTTCAGGTTCTCAAAAGACTGATTCCAAACCTACCTTCTTCCAATGGGAAGAATAGTCTATTTTAATGAATCCACTGATTCAAACACTAGCCTCATTCAGAAACACCATCACAGACATATCTAGAAATATCACTTAGCCTGGGCATCCCATGGCCATTCAGACCAACACATAAAATTAAGTGTCAGAGAAATAGTATCTTGTGAAGCACCATGATGATAAATAAGACATTTTATAAGTCCTCAGATGAGAATTTTGACAGAAGAATTGCATGCAAGGAAGACAAATCCGTATCCAGTTCAGTTCACTTGCTCAGTCATGTCCCACTGTTTGTGACCCCACGAACCGCAGCACACCAGGCCTCCCTGTCCGTCACCAACTCCTGGAGTTCACCCAAATCCATGTCCATTGAGTTGGTGACGCCATCCAACCATCTCATCCTCTGTGATTTAGGTCACACCTAAATGGTCTAGTGCTTTTCTCCACTTTCTTCAATTTCAGTCTGAGTTTGGCAATAAGGATCTCATGATCAGAGTCACAGTCAGTTCGCAGTCTTGTTTTTGCTGACTGTATAGAGCTTTTCCATCTTTGGCTGCAAAGAATATGATCAATCTGATTTCATTGTCAACCATCTGGTGATGTCCATGTGTAGAGTCTTCTCTTGTGTTGTTGGAAGAGGGTGTTTACTATGACTAGTGTGTTCTTTTGGCAGAACTCTATTAGCCTTTGTCCTGCTTCATTCTGTACTCCAAGGCCAAATTTGCCTTGTTACTCCAGGTGTTTCTTAACTTTCTACTTTTCCATTCCAGTCCCCTATAATGAAAAGGACATCTTTTTGGGGAGTTAGTTCTAGAAGGTCTTGTAGGTCTTCATAGAACTGTTCAACTTCAGCTTCTTCAACATTACTGGTTGGGGCATAGACTTGGATTACCATGATATTGAATGGGTTGCCTTGGAAATGAACAGAGATCATTCTGTCATTTTTAAGATGGCATCCAAGTACTGCATTTTGGACTTTTTTGTTGACTATGATGGCTACTCCATTTCTTCTAAGGGTTTCCTGCCCACAGTAGTAGATATAATGGTCATCTGGGTTAAATTCACCCATTCCAGTCCATTTTAGTTCACTGATTCCTAGAATGTCAACGTTCATTCTTGTCATCTCCTGTTTGACAACTTCCAATTTGCCTTGATTCAGAGAAATTATACGAGTAAGACCAGAACATTGCCATTTCATGATATGTCCTGATATAGTCAATCTGTTTCCAGGTAGCTGGCTCATCAACCCTAGTAATAGTGTCTTACTTGAACTCAGTGTTGGTCTTTATAGGCATGTCGGTCATGGTGAGTGAAAAGTAATGCTGCTGAACCCATGTGTATCCATAGTTACCCTGGTTAAAGACTGTAGGTCCCTTTGAGGAAGACTGGGGGAAAGATTGACAGTATTTAACTCTTGAGCAGAGTACCAGGGTTTTTCTTCAAAGGGAACTGGCATCTCCTTCATTCAAAGAATTCTGGATTTTATAAACAAGCTCAAGACTAGAAATTGATTGGTGGAACATGATTCTCTCTTTTTATGACTCAGTTTTGTTCATTTGACTTAGAACTCTTCAATTTACATATATCAAGTGAAAATTTGGTAGACTTGACATTCACTTCACTTCTAAGTAAGCAGAGATTAACTAGCAGAGACAGAGCTCTCTGGTGGTCAGAACAGACTGCTGCACTGATCCTGTCATGCATTACAGTAGCCACACCCACTTTGCTATTGGTGACTAAGTGTTGACACTTGCTCCTGCTGTCCTGGGATCCGATTATCCCTATTGTGTTTAGGTTTCTCATTTTGGTGACATTAGATTCCATTGTAGTTTTGGCTTATGGAGAAGAACCATCGCAGAACTCTTCAAGGAAGCCAGGGCTCCCCCTTACAATTGATTTCTCCTGGTCATTGTAAAAGGTGAGTCTTCTGGAGCCTTCTGGGGTGGACAAGCAGATCTTAAATGACAACTTCACCCTAGATTCTAATAACAGCAAGCCTCCAGATCCCTTCCTCTGCAGTAAACTAAGGCAGTTCTGGTGTTTCATCTTCATTTAGTGGAAATTGCCTTTGCTTCATGTTATAGCCAATCAACCATTTGTTAGAGCCCTTTCTAACCCCCAAAGTTACAATGTTAAACCTAGAATATCTACCTGGCTGATCTAAATCCATAAATTTGGCCTGATACAACTTTAAATCCTTTCCACAATTACCCCGGCCCAGTAGCAGCAGTAATATCCAGTACACACATATGCCCTGGGTTTGTATGTATATAAATCAGAAAACATCATGTAGTTCTTGTGGAGTGTAGTACACTTGCTTGTGGGTCACACTTTATGTTTCACCTTTTGAGGTCTACTGGGACTTCAGTCCACTTATCTAGGCATAAAGGGAGATAATGGGGTGGTACAGGTGAGAATCAGTACTTTCTCATAAGGCTACTTCTTATGCCAAGGTCATTACCATTTCCTGGGACAATACAGGTTTAATTTACTCAGATGGGGTAGAAAAGTCTGCTTCTACTACAAACAACAACAACAACGATAATAATAATTTGAACCCAGAAATCCAATGTTTTGCCTTTTCAGAATCTTTCCAAATACTTGCATTCCAGTCTTCAGAACCCCAGGAATGAGTCAGTTGCACATCATGTGAGGCATGATATCAGGCTCTCACGTGCTACAGACGTAGCATCGCTTCTGTGGGATCCCCTACATAACTGCATAATCACATCTAGTTAAGAAGACCCCCAGACAAACCCTAACTGAGAGTTTGTCCACTAAACCAAGAGCTCCTTAAATATGCCCAGGACATGAAGGACAAAAAACCTATGAGCTGTCACAGGTAGGAAGAGATTGAAGAATCATGGCAACTAAATGCAGCATTGGGTCCTGGATTAGACTCTGAATCAATACATTTTTTGTTTTGCTATAAAGGGCATTAGCAGCACAAGTGGCAAATTTGAACCAGGTCTGTACATACTGAGGCATTAGGGGAACCAGAAGTTGAGTACAGAGTATGAGAAAGATGATGTAGAGATAAAAACATCATTTCAGACAAGAAGGAATGCAATCTTCTAGCTTTATTGTTTCACATCAGGCTGGTTTATGCAAAAAGAGAGCAGCAGAGGGACACGAGATCGTGCTTTGGGGTTCTCAGAGATTCCACACATATGAAAAGGAGGTGAGTAAATGGATTTGGGAGGGAGTTTGGGGCTCCTGGACCCAAGGAAAAGTACTCCCTGGATCAGAGTTCAAAGGCCTCACTCAGACCCCCAGCAATTGGGGCAGGCCCAGCAGGAGGGGCAGGAGAAGGAGGAAGTGTTTGTCCATCTGTTGTCCCCAAGTCAGATCTTCTTGGCTCAGGGTCCACTTCAGCAGCAGCCGCCTCCAGAGGACTGACTGCTCCCCCCTCCACAGCACCCAGAGCCCCCGAGGGCTGGCTGCAGCAGTCAGAGCTCTGGGGTCAGCGGTGGAGGGACCTGCGGCGCCAGTGGTGACTCAAGCAGCAGCTCCCAGACCCAGAGCTGCTGCAGCCCCCGGAGCTGGAGCCACAGCAGGAGGAGAGTGGGGAGACTTTGGGGGACACTTTGGGGGACATTTAGGGGAGGGACACTTGTGGGCACACTTGGGAGGGGGCTGGCACTGCTGCTGGTTCTGCTGGTAAGAAGCTTGGTGGGTGGGTTCAGGAGCTGAGGAAGAGACATATGGCAGGTCAGACCAGCACATAGAGACCTCCCTGCCCCTTCCTGAGCTTTCACCATCTTTCTGTCCCCTTTAGTTGACAAACTATTTAATGCAGTCCTAGATAAATAAACACTGAATGCTTAATTGTTTCCAGTAGTTGCTCAAATGCTCTCATAGCTTCTTTTTTTTAATGTCAAATGTTCTCCTGCTTTATAATTAGAAAAACTGAGACCAAATAATAAGAAAATGTTCTTAAACCCAAACATCCAGTATGTAGGAGATCTACTATAATTATACTGTAAAAGTCATGAAAAAAAATCCAAGACGCAGTCTAGAAATGAAGTCATATCCTTAGGGAAAATAGTCATTCCCTCTTGGAAAATTTCCTAGATATTCTTGTCCTATAGGGACATAGATGTTCACAATCTCAAAGGATGTTGGAGATTGCCCAGAAGTAGCTTTTTAATTAATATAAGTTGGGACTTTCATGCAGACCCTTGAGCTAGTCCAGTGCTCTGCGTTCTCCACAGAAACTCACCACAAACTAATACCTTAGCACCAAGCTTTGGGGTTTGCCTCTTCACTTCTGCAGACCCACTAATCTGAGAGTTTAAAAGAGTCAGTCAGTTCTGATTTCCTCTTTCCTGGCTGAGCACTACTGTCCCCATCTCTGCTTTTCCAGGAGGACAGTTATGTTTTCAGAGATGAGCATCCCTTTATGAACACAGCTGTGGGTTAGCATGATGATCAATATTGCAAATCCTTCAGCTCACTGACCAAAAACCACATCAACTGGGTTTCTCTAGAGCACTCAATCACAGCTCCACAACTCCTCCTGCCCAGGTTCCCAGCCTCCTCATTGCCCCTTCCCTCAGTCTTCCCAAGGCTTGTTATTTTGCTAAAAAAGACCGTCTCGTCCTCTTCTCACCTTCCACATCTCAACATACACACACATAGGCATGTGGACGCATTGCAAAGCCTCCACATGTCCTCCCCTCTGGTCTGAGCCTCTTCTGTAGAAAGCCCTGCTCCCGTTCCCAGTGGACTCTCACCAGTGCGTGCGCAGCACAGCGTTGTCAGCAGCCCAGGAGAGGAGTGAATGGAGGTGCCCTGGCCCCAGTGCCCTTTTATCCCAGCCTTGCACTCTACCCTCAGATGTGAGACAGTACCTGCACATGAGAAGACTGCTTCCTTCCACCCATGCGGTTCCTGTGACAGGTGATGACTGGTAGTTTCCTCCATGTAGCTCAGGACATCTGTGACCACCCAGGAATATAGAAATGAAGGCAGGGAAGGAAAATGCTCTTGTCCTTCCCCACTTGTTCTTTTCTGAAGGGTGCCTTTCTTGAGGACTCCTGCCTTTTCTTCTTGGAACCATCCTGGCTCCATCCCTACCCCTTGCTCTGCCCAACACTACCTTTTTCTTCCCAAATGTTATTAATGACTACATACAATCTGGCTTAAAGCAAGTTTTTAAGATGTTCTTTCATGTTTTATTCCATCTTCATAACTCTGACACTTAACATAACTTTATATATATACTTCAGTGACACATCTGTAACTTTCTTCTTTGAACATGATTTTGTGAATTATTCAAGCTGACTTGTGTAGCTATAGTTTCTTTCTACAATGTATAGTATCCATCTATGAGTACAGCTTGAGAGCTTGATTTTATCCTTCCTCTTCTTTTAGATGAGCACTTAGATTGCTCTCTTTGCTGTATAAATATTGTAGCTATGGAGATTTTTGTTTGTTTTCATATATGTTGGAGAGATTCTCTAAGTTAAGCCCCTACAAGTGGGGCTGTTGTGTTTGAGATCGTGTCCATCACTCTAATCTCCTCTTATCAATTTCTAGCTCTACTTATGATATATTAATATAAGAATCACCCTTTCTACAGTTGTTACTGGACTTAATTGCCATCTGATGCATATGAGCTGGTATATTATTGCAGTTTTAATGTGTCTTTCTTGCTTAGTAATGATCATGAGCATCTTTTTATGGTGGTCATTTGGATTTTCTTTTCTATGAATTTTCTGTTTTTATTTTAAGACTATTTTTCTATTTTTAATTTCTTTTTGTTAGGATCTGTAAGTGTTCTTCACACATCCTGGTTACTAATGCACTATTATTAAATGAATTGTAACTTTCCTGAATAAACTGTTTTCCTGTTTGCCTTTAATACTGTCATTTAATTAGAAAGTGTTTTATTTTTAATATAACTGCATTTCTGCAACATTGTATTGTTTGCACTTTTCATAATTTTAAGACTTCTGAATTTATAAATTCAGAAATCTGTTCTTTTCAGTTTTCTTTGAAAGTTGTAAAATTTTGCTTTCCTTCAGAAAGTAAGGGAGTTTGGGGCAGAATGGATACATGTATATGCATGGCCCAATGTCTTTGCTGTGTGCCTGAAAAGATCACATTGTTAATTGGCTATACACCATTATAAAGTAAGAAGTTTTTAAAAAGTTAAGGCCTTTATTCAACCTAGAAATAACTTTTGTACAATTTTATTTTTTTACAATTGGATAACAGTTGTCTCCTTATCATAATCAAATATTTCACTTTCACCACTAATCTAAAATACCTACTCAGTCATAATTGAGTTTCCACATATGTGTACTTCTGTAGTTGGACTGATGATCATTTTTGTTGTCAGTTTGTCCCTGTGAGACTATCCTGTTGCCTTCATTACTGTAGGAGTAAAATCAGTTGTACTATCTAATCATACAGGTTCCATGATTTTGTTCTGCTCCTTAAGATTCTTTTAATAATTAATAGATCTCTACTCTTTTTTATAAATTTTAGAGTCAGTTTGTCATGTCCCACAAATGAAAATGAAGAAAGACAAAACATCTTCAGAATTGTGATGAAAATTTCACAAGATATTTTCATTAATTTGTGAAAGAGTGACAAATTTTATGATAATTTTTTTTTTATTCATCCATAAATACAGTATGACTCTACTTATTTTGGAGAAAGGCAATGCCAAAGAATGCTCAAACTATCACAAAATTGCACTCATCTC
>SJYC01032657.1:0-17043 GCA_006408675.1 Madoqua kirkii | reverse complement strand
AGAAATTAAATAAGCAGGGTGACAATATATAGCCTTGACGTACACTTTTTCCTATTTGGAACCAGTGTGTTGTTCCATGTCGAGTTCTAACTGTTGCTTCCTGACCTGCATATAGGTTTCTCAAGAGGCAGGTCAGGTGGTCTGGTATTCCCATCTCTTCAAGAATTTTCCACAGTGTATTGTGATCCACACAGTCAAAGGCTTTGTCATAGTCAATAAAGCAGAAATAGATGTTTTTCTGGAACTCTCTTGCTTTTTCCATGATCCAGCAGATATTGGCAATTTAATCTCTGGTTCCTCTGCCTTTTCTAAAACCAGCTTGAACATTTGGAAGTTCAGAGATCAAGCAGAGACATTACTTTACCAAAAAAGGCCCATCTAATAATGCTATGGGTTTTCCAGTAATCATGTATGGGTGTGAGATTTGGACTGTGAAGAAAATTGAGTACCGAAGGAATTGATGCTTTTGAACTGTGGTGTTGGAGAAGATCCTTGAGAGTCCCTTGGACTTCAGAGAGATCCAACCAGTCAATCCTAAAGGAAATCAGCCCTGAATATTTATTGGAAGGACTGATGCTGAAGCTGAAGCTCCAATCCTTGGCCACCTGATGCGAAGAGGTGACTAATTGGAAAAGACCCTGATTGTCAGGGGACATTCAACTTTAAGGGATTCAATATGTTTTCTTCCTTTGTGTGCCGTTCATCAAGGACTCTCTGTTCCTCATCAGTTTCTGGAAAACAGGAATGAGCAGAGCTGTATGCAGTTCTCAGGACTGAGATCATGGAAAAGGGCACCTGCTTGGATGCCCTTCAGTGACTCTCTTCAGTGACCTTGTACTTAAAGGACTATCCATTTTGTTGCAACTGCTGAAATTTCATTCTTTTTAATGGCTGAGTAATCATTTTATTGAAGATATATAAGGATGTGTTTCTGCAAATAAAGTACCCTTGTTTCACTTAAGACTTAGGTCCCCTGCATCCTTCTTCTTGTCAACTCCAGTGCCCAGGGCCCGGTCTATGAAGACCGTGACACCTGATGCTGGGGAAAATTGAAGGCGAGAAGAGAAGGGGACGAGAAAGGATGAGATGGTTGGATGGCATCACTGACTTGATGGATTTAGTTTGAACAAGCTTCAGGTGTTGGTGACGGACAGGGAGGCTTGGCGTGCGGTGGTCCATGGGGTTGCAAAGAGTCGAACACAACTGAGTGACTAAATTGATAACTGATCATATGTCAGCTCAGTGGGACATTATCCAGGCATTATAAAGGATAAATAATGAAACCATGCAGCAACATGGCAAAACACCTCTCAAGTAAAAGATGTTTACAAAATAATGCTAAATATTGCTCTATAAAAATAAAACAGGAAAAGCATTGCAAACACCTAATGCAACCATAAGTCAAGTGTAAAAAGACAAAATTGCATAGTGTTATAAACTGTATCAGTTAATACAATTTGTTAAATGTATATATTTTGAATAGAATTCCTGTACCATCAAAGCATATGATAGTATGGTTTGGATACACATCAACCTCATAACAAGAGAGTCTTTGTGAAGAGTTTGAAGAGACTGGATCAGAGGTAGGGTTTCAAGCAAATATGAGCATTAACATTCATTCATTTTAAGTGATAGACACTTAAACCTGTTATTTTTATTTTGTAATTTTCTCTATAAAATATTTAGTAAGCTAAATATAATGTGTATTTTGTGTATTATTTTGTGTATTATTGCATTGTATTGTATTAATATTTTGTGTATTATTGCAAAGAAAGACAGTAATTTCATTTCCTAACATTAAAAAAACTTAATTATAAGCTAATATTTTTAAACTATTATTCAAAATACATATCAAAAGTGCTTTGCTCTTTTCTGTGTCTAGACAGACTTCCTTTGTTTCTTTAATCTACATGGACTGGACAGTATGATCACATATAGCTTACATACTGTATATCTAGCCTCAGAAGGAGAGGGAGAGAAGGGACGAGAGGGTAAATTTCTTGACCTCCAATGTGAAATTTCCTAGGAAAGAATTCAATTAGACTGACTGGATCAGGAGTCTTAAGGTGAACCCATACACTGGCAAAAACTTTGAAATCACACGAAAATAATTCAAAGAGGTAATATTCTTGAAAATGTTGCTTCTTCTATTCCTTTCTGGTAAGTCACAGAGCTTTACAAATGCTCTGAACAAGAACTGCAACAAAAAAACTTAGTAATTTTGTTTAAAAAAAATGTCCAAATATTATGTGACCATGGAAATATTTTCAAGGAACTACTATTATATGCAGACACTTTGGGAATCACTGCACTTTATTGTTTGCATAAACCTACATTTCAGATCAGAAGCACAATGCTTCTGTAGGAAATGAAATTTTTAAGAAAACAACTGTACCACAAATCATTTTTGTTAATAATTGCTCTCTACCACATGTAGAAAGTTTGTAAAGTAAAATTGCCCAAATAATTTTTCTACTGAATTTGTAGGAACATAGGATAATCTTAATATAAAGCTTGCTATACCTCCCTTTCTTTTTCTAGTAGCAGTTCTCTTATTGTTGGCAAAATTATAAAAAACACAGACATGAATTTCCACCCACTGTACCAATAACAGGATTCAGAAGGGACCTAATGCAGGAACTAGAATCAGGCAGCAATTTCTCAGTGAAGTTGATATAGAATTTAGACTTCAGAGTGACTATTGGTATTAACTGCAGATTCTACTGTAAAATAACAATGTCCTTTTAGTGCTTTCATCTGCTGTCAAGTTTATATTTAAAACTTATATAGAGCTTCCACATCTTCTAAGTGATGAATTAGTGTAGACTTTAGCTTTGCTTTGCATGGGTGGTCAACCAATACATTTAGCTCTTTATTCTTAGGGGGGAGTCTCCAGTCACTAACTTTATTACAACACTTTATTGAAAATGTGTAATTTCATCTCCAAGTTTCAAATTGTGTTTTATTAGTAAAAATTATTTGCTGTTCCCTGGAAAGTTATTTGAAGCCTGAGATAATTATAGAATGATAGAAATACCAAGCACATCCAGAGGTCACATAGTCCATGTTCTACTCTCAAACAGATCCATGCAAGGTATATTTCTAGCTACTGAGCCTTAGAGGAAATGATAATATATTTTCCAAATGTAGTTTAAACCCATGTTTGAAAATATTGATCAATCAATACAGCCTGTCTTTATATTGAGTAAACAGAAGCCCTGTAATCTGATAGGAGACCCTTTTCCACACCCTAATATTTCTTTCTACCAATCTTTCTAAGAGCTTGGGAGTTCATACTACTAATTCAGTTCTCAGAGTATCCAGGCTCTTCTTTCTTGAATCAAAGCCACTCATCTAAAACCTAACTGTTACAGCTCTCTTTGGGCACCAATAACGCTACCATTCTCCTAAACACCTAAACTTAAACTTGAAAGTCATATTGGACACCTTCCTTTCCCTTCAGTCACACATCCCATCAGTAATTGTCTCATGATGTCTATTCCCAAAATATCTCACGGTTACCATTCTTTTCCATTTCTACTGACATTGCCCCATGACAGTTCAGCTCCCCATTGCTCCTCATTTCCTTCTCACCCTTATAAAGCTTTCTAATTAGGGCTTACATCAGCGGCAGATTGAACTTAGATGCATATAACACAAAACAGCCATATATGCAGCATCTTTGAAAAACGTGGGAATTCTTTTTCTCTCACCTGACAATAAGATGGGCAGTATCATTGCAAGATGGTGAAACAGTTCCATGAGGTCATGAGAAACCCAAGATATGCTGGCTTTCCTTACTTGTATTCTTAGAGTATTTTTGTGTATGTGTTAGTCGCTCAGTCATGTCCGACCCTGCGACCCCATGAACTGCAGCCCACCAGGCTTCTCTTTTCATGGAATTCTCCAAGCAAGCATACTGGAGTGGATTGCCATTCCCTTCTCCATAGAGTATTTTTAGAGCAGTTGTATTGCCTTAGGCTGCCTCCTAATTTTAAAGCACATTCGCAGAACACCCACCCTATGATTTCAGCTTACATTACATTGGCCAAAACAAGACAGTGCTGCCACTTGCTTCAAATAAGGATGGCAAATGTGGTTGCATTTTTTAAATTGTTAGTTTCCTGTCCAGGCTGCTGTGCCACCATCCATAGCAAAACTAGAGTCCTGGAAGCAAGAAAGCAATAACTGTCAGGTAGGGTATCAGGAGACTCTGCAATAGCACCCTTGTCTTCAGACTTGCCGGGGTTATCATGGATCTGACTGCCAGACTGATTTTCTCAGTTGTGCTCAGAAGAGTTCCTGATCACTCCTATTCTACCTCCCCTTAATGAAACTCTAAAGATAGCAACACAGACAGGAATTTTATTTCACACATCTCTGTGCTAAACTCTTGAAGCATATTACCTCATTTAATATCAACACATTCCCTGGAAGATATATTTTATTATCCCCATTCTACCAAGAAGACACTTTAGACTCAGTCTAAGAAAACTGCTCAAGTTCATACTGCTAATAAATAAGTCAAGAGTCAACTTCAGGACCATGGCCAAGAAGAGGCAACACGTGTGTTCTTCTTATTGTGTGTCAGGCTAATGACCTCTACTCAGAGAAGGCACTGGCACCCACTCCAGTACTCTTGCCTGGAAAATCCCATGGATGGAGGAGCCTGGTAGGCTGCAATCCACAGGGTCACTAAGAGTTGGACACGACTGAGCAACTTCACTTTCACTTTTCACTTTTATGCATTGGAGAAGGAAATGGCAACCCATTCCAGGGCTTTTGCCTGGAGAATCCCAGGGACGGAGGAGCCTGGTGGGCTGTAGTCTATGGGGTCGCACAGAGTTGGACATGCCTGAAGTGACTTAGCAGCAGCAAAAGCAATGACCTCTACTAAAGCACCAAGCTTGTGGTCTGATATTTTCCATGGTTGTTTTTATTCCAAGGAGCTTATTGTATGGATCTTCCTAGTCCCTATATCTAGAAAAGGCATCACCATCATAAATTGAATGTCCTTTAAAAAAAAAAAGACAAATACCTCTCTAACTCTAAATATTTAATGGTATATCTGGAGATTCTGCTTTGAGGACATTTTTAATTCTGTTAACCTTTGTTTAGTCTACTTCTATGACTCATCATTTTATGGATTAAAGAGTTTTGGAATACCATTTTTAAAAGCACTCTTAGTTTTCAAGAAGAATAATACCACAAAGATTTTTTTTCTACTTTTTATTAAGAAAATTTTTAAACTTACGGAAAAGTAGAGCAGAGTATAATGAATCGTGTATGCTCACTGTCCATATTTAACTATTCTTAACATTTTGTAACATCTGCTTGAAGTATTGCTTTGATGGTGTAGTAAAAAGTAAATAAATATGACATTTCTTTACCTATATGTGTCAGTATGCAATGCTTAAAAATATAATAAAAATAAAATCAGTGAGGACATCCTCCTATATAATCATAATATCACATCACATCTACAAAATTCACAAGAAATTCTTAATAAAATCTAATGCCCAGGTTGTGCTAAACTTTCACTGTTTCTCAAAGATATTGATTTAATCAAACTAGAATACAAACAAGTACCACATTGACTTTGTTTTGCATTTTGTTATATCTCTTAAGACTTTTAATCTAGAAAATTCCTCTCCTTCTCCCCACTCATTCTTCTCACAACAATAACTTTTTGAAAAGATTAGGCTAACTGTCCTTTAGAATGTCCTGTTTTTACAAATATATAATTGCTTCCTTTTTTAACTATGTGCCCTGTACACTAGAGTTTAGATCTAAAGTCGTCATTCAATTCAGGTTATACATCTTTGGCAACAATGCATGAAGACAGTCTTTATTATAAAATAGACTGACTAAGCCAGAGATCTTCTGCTGTAATACACTGAACAAAATTTTTGTATGTTCCTTCTTTAAGAGTCTATAGAGATAAATTAGGAGTTTGAGATTAATAGATACACAGTACTATATATAAAATAGATAAACAAGGACCTACTGTATAGCACAGGGAACTAGATTCAATATCTTGTAATAACCTATGATGGAAAAGAATCTGAAAAAGAATATATATAACTGAATCACCTTGCTATACACCTGAACCTGACACAGCATTGTAAAGCAACTGTAATTCAATTTTAAAAAAGAGTCTATGGCAATAATAGTAGGGAACAAGTGACCATGATTGCAAATGTTTTAATTTAATTATGAAATTGTTTCTTTTTCCTATGGGAATAGAATTTCTGAGAATGTGTGCATATTTTCCAAGCATTGCAGTATACCATAGATCTCAATCTTATCTGTTCTCCTCTGTAACAAGTTGTCTCAAAGAAAACTAAAAGAAAAAAATAGGTAAAGAAACAAACTTCCCATTAAGTATTATCTTCCCATGTGATCATTTATGACAGCTTGGGAATGAAATTGAGCCTAAACTGCCAACAGCTATATTTCCATAAGTGAAGGCCCCACACTGATTGCCAGTGGTACAACAGTACAATAGAAAAGGAAAGCAACGTGAACTGCTCACACAACACAAAGCAGCTTTTCCAGTTTGCTTTATTTAGTCTCTCTGACAGTGTTGTGGAAACAACAGTTCAATTCTGGTTGAAAGGGCTCTTTTATTACAACACAATGCAATTTTTGTCACAGTGATTTGTGTATAAATGGTAGGCCACAATCTTTTAAAAACATACTACCAACATCCCAGATACAGCATTAATAACATCCAAGTGAGAAACATTGAATGGCTAACCACAAATGAAAGTCTGACTTGTGCCAGTGGGCTGGCAGATGATGGTGGGGCACAGTGGCCTTCTGAGTACATAAGGCTTTCTGTCTCATAATCACTGTGTATCAGAGAGGTTGGTGTTCATATTGTGAACCCACATGTATCTCAGAATGTTTTGCTCATACTAGTTACTTGGGATATGACTACTACTAACAAATTATAACAGTTAACATCAACCTAGTGGTTACTGTATGCTTGGCTACTTATTTAGTATTGATACTGTGCAAGCATTATTTCACATTTCATTTAATCCTCAAAAAAGACAAGGAAATTACTCTATAAATATTATCATACTCTTTTTGCTATAAAGAACTTAGGACTTGTGAACTCACAGAAACAGAGTAGAATAGTGGTAACCAGGGGTTGGATAATAAGGGAAATGGAAATATATTAGTCAGAGTACTACTACTTTTCATTTATAACATGAACAAGTTCCAAGGATCTAAGGTATAGCATGCTGACTGTAGTTAAAAATGCTGTATTCTACACTATTGATACTATGTATAAAATAGATAATCAATTACAACCTACTATATATGGCTCAGATGGTAAAGCATCTGTCTACAATGTGGGAGACCTGGGTTCGATCCCTGGGTTGGGAAGATCCCTTGGAGAAGGAAATGGCAATCCACTCCAGTACTATTGCCTGGAAAATCCCATGGACAGAAGAGCCTGGAAGGCTACAGTCCATGGGGACTCGCAAAGAGTCGGACACGACTGAGCGACTTCACATTATCACATATAGCTCAGGGAACTCTATTTAATGCCCTGTGGTGACCTAAATGGAAAGGAAATCCAAAGAATAGGGGATAGATGTAAACATAAAGCTGATTCACTTTGGGGTTTAGCAGAAACATACCATATTGTAAAGCAACTATAGTCCAATAAAAATTAATTAAAGAAAAGAAAATTCTAATCACTATCCCCCTCTGCTAAAATATACTGTATTATATTCTTGGAAGTTTTTAAGAAAGTAGATCTTATAAGTTCTCACTAAAGAAAAAAAGAGTAAATATATTGAGTGAGAGTGATTAATATATTAATTTGGTTATGGTGAATATTTTATAATGTATAGATATCACATATCATCACATTATATATTTTAAATGTATACAATTCTATTTGCCAATTGTATCTGAATAAAGTTTCAGGGAGAAAAGTAGGACTTGAAAAGTAATAGTCAAACCAGTCCATCCCCAAAACTGTGCTGTTAAAACTTTTCAGAGTTTCTCTCCTAAGTGATATCATGGACGACAGAGATGATGAACACAGTTTCTGGTCCAAGAAAGTATCACCTATGAATTCTCCTGAGACCAGAGAGAAAATGAGACTGCCTCTTTTCCATACTCACTTATTTGACCTTGTCATCCAGAGGTCATCATCTCCATGCCCAGAGACTACAGACGGACAAAGTAAGTACTCATTGCTAAGGTGGTGTAATCAAGCTTTTTTCATCAGCTTTCCAGACTAGAACAGCCCAAAGTGGCACACTTTCTCTTGACAGAATCACCATGGATGCTTCCACACTAGATAAAGTTCACTCTCCCTGACCTGAACACCTTTCAAAGTCAACATCTAAGCTCATGTACCACAAAGGAGGAAAGGAACACTGGCAGATCTAAACAGATGTTCTTAATACAAAGCAAAAATGTAACTTATGTTTCCAATCATTTGATGACTGAAACAACCAAAAATTTCATATCTGTGGAAAAACATGTAAGCTACAGATAAAATGTAACAAATATCTTCTTAAATACATGCTTGAATTCAGACACACACACAATTATGTTAGAAAAAGCTCCAGAAAAAAAAAAAAAACACAAAGTACTGATTACCAGAGCGTAAATATCTAGATGGTTTGGGATGGGACATGAGATTAGATACCAGTTTAATTAACCAGAGAACTTTCATTTTAGAAGCCATATAAATAGGCTATAAATTTTAGGTCATCAAAATGTAGGGGGCTGTAGCTGAGAATTCCATCTAAAGCCAGAAGCTTAGAACTTACAAGAAGTGAGGTCAACAAACAAACCCAAAGAGATGACAGTAAAGTTTGTTTTATGCTAAACTCTCAGTGGAAAAACAAGCCTACTCTGAGAATTCAGAATCATCCATGTGTGCATTGGGTATGAATTTCCACTCTGTGTGTATTAATACCTCTTGTTAAAACTTGTTCTAACTCCAGTTAAGATTTAAGAAACCCAGACAAGAGATGGAGAAGAGGTGGACAACCAGTGCTCAGAGTTTGGCAAACTATCATCCTGCTTGCAACCAAGCAGAGATCCCAGTCAGCAGCTCTGCCCATCTGCAAAGCTGATTTGGTGACCCCACGTGGCCAGCTCAATTGGCAATTCTACTGATTAGGGCGACTAGCCAACAGTCCATGCCGTCCACAGGACATGTACTGTGGGCCTGCCTGGGAAGGGAAGGAAATGTGCAGCCCTGTCAAACTACTGAGCATAACCTCAGTCCCACCCAACCAGAAATCCTAGCCAAACAACCTGGAATATACTACGGCCCTACACAAGCAGCAGACCAAGAGAGAATCTCTGCCCAACTGTTGAACATATCCTTTGGCCCTGGGTAGTCTCAAAACCCAACTGATGGTACCAACAGCTTCTGAGCCCAGCCTACAGTCCTGCCTGACTGCTGAATGCAGCCTATAGCTTTGCCTATGCAGCAGGGAAGCTTTGTTGGTGGGAAGGGTGGAGGGGGTTTGGCTGGGGAGGTGGGGGTTGGAGGCTGATCTAGTGACCTCCTCCCCATCCCATGGCATAATCTACAGGGCTATCCAATCCAACCAGGAACCCTAGATAAGGATCCAGCCTGAGGGCAGGGCATCAAATCTATGAAATACAATTGGAGGCCCTGCCTGGACAGCCAGCCAGGCCAGCCACCTCACCACCAGCACAGTGCATCCGAGCCAGCAGCCTACCTAATCACAAATGGGACATGAGATTAGATACCAGTTTAATTAACCAGAGAACTTTCATTTTAGAAGCCATATAAATAGGCTATAAATTTTAGGTCATCAAAATGTAGGGGGCTGTAGCTGAGAATTCCATCTAAAGCCAGAAGCTTAGAACTTACAAGAAGTGAGGTCAACAAACAAACCCAAAGAGATGACAGTAAAGTTTGTTTTATGCTAAACTCTCAGTGGAAAAACAAGCCTACTCTGAGAATTCAGAATCATCCATGTGTGCATTGGGTATGAATTTCCACTCTGTGTGTATTAATACCTCTTGTTAAAACTTGTTCTAACTCCAGTTAAGATTTAAGAAACCCAGACAAGAGATGGAGAAGAGGTGGACAACCAGTGCTCAGAGTTTGGCAAACTATCATCCTGCTTGCAACCAAGCAGAGATCCCAGTCAGCAGCTCTGCCCATCTGCAAAGCTGATTTGGTGACCCCACGTGGCCAGCTCAATTGGCAATTCTACTGATTAGGGCGACTAGCCAACAGTCCATGCCGTCCACAGGACATGTACTGTGGGCCTGCCTGGGAAGGGAAGGAAATGTGCAGCCCTGTCAAACTACTGAGCATAACCTCAGTCCCACCCAACCAGAAATCCTAGCCAAACAACCTGGAATATACTACGGCCCTACACAAGCAGCAGACCAAGAGAGAATCTCTGCCCAACTGTTGAACATATCCTTTGGCCCTGGGTAGTCTCAAAACCCAACTGATGGTACCAACAGCTTCTGAGCCCAGCCTACAGTCCTGCCTGACTGCTGAATGCAGCCTATAGCTTTGCCTATGCAGCAGGGAAGCTTTGTTGGTGGGAAGGGTGGAGGGGGTTTGGCTGGGGAGGTGGGGGTTGGAGGCTGATCTAGTGACCTCCTCCCCATCCCATGGCATAATCTACAGGGCTATCCAATCCAACCAGGAACCCTAGATAAGGATCCAGCTGAGGGCAGGGCATCAAATCTATGAAATACAATTGGAGGCCCTGCCTGGACAGCCAGCCAGGCCAGCCACCTCACCACCAGCACAGTGCATCCGAGCCAGCAGCCTACCTAATCACAAAGCCCAGCATGAGAGCCCATGGAACTTCAGAGCAAAACTTGCACCTCATCTGATTACAAGCACAACTTGAGGCCTCAAACAACCATGAAACCCTGCCTGCCACCACTCCTGAACACAGTCCATCCAGCTGCACCCCTTGGTCAGGGAGCACAGCTCGAGGCACCCCTCAGCCAGGAGAGATTGCAGAGCTCTAACAGCTGTACCCAATCACAGAATCCAACCAGGGCACTGCTGTAACAGGGAACAGTCTGCAAATTCACTCAACCAGAGGTGATTTTAGAGTCCTCCTAGTGTCCCATTTAGCCTCAGAGCACAATCAGTAGCTCTGCCCAAACTGGGAGCTTACCCAGTGGTCTCACTTAAATGAGGAACATGCCAAGAGAACCTCCCCAACCTCAGAGCACAGGCAGGAAGTAGCCTGGCCCAACCAGGGGCCCTCCTAGCAAGCTCTGCCTACCCATAGACACTACCAACTGACCCATCCATTACTTCAAGTTGATCTGATGGATGAAGGTCTTTTACTGCAAGTACAAACATGTAGATTTTAGAAAAGCAGACCATTTAATTATATGTGAGAATACCTACCGATATAAGGATTGAATGATCACAAAAAATAAGGTAAACATGATACTGTCAAATTAAATTATAATTAAGTTCCAATAACTGACCCTAAAGAAATGGATATTTACGACCTGTTTGACAAAGACTTCAAATACTCCTCTTTAAGAAGTTTGGTTAACTATAAGTTTACACAGAGAGACAACTAAATGAAATTAGGAAAATAATATATAAAAGAGAAAGTAGGAAAATAATATATAAAAGAGAAAGAAATGACTTTACAAAAGGATTCCATGAGCTGAGAACGACAATGACCGAACTAAAAAATTCAGTAGAGAGCTTCAACGCAGACTTAACTAAGCAGAAGAAAGAATCAGTAAATTCTAATATAAGTCATTAAAAAATTATCAATCAGAGGACAAAAAAGAAAAAAAAGAGTGAGGAACTGTGAAGAAAGCCTCTGAGCCTTATGGAACATCACAAAAAAATTAATATATGCATTATATGAGTCCCTGAAGAAGAGAAAGGGACAGAAGGTCTATTTGAAGGAATAATGACTGAAAAATTCCCAAACATGGGGTGAAAAACAGATTCCTGAGGCCCAAAAGATCCCAAATCTGTTGAACCCAAAAAGGCTACAACAAGACATTAACATTAGATTTAATTATTAAAAGTAAAACACGAAGGGGAAATACTAAGAACAGCAAGAGAAAAGCAACTTGTCACTTATAAGGGAGTCACCCCAACCCCATAAGACTATGAGAGACTTCTCAGAAGAAACTTCCCAAGTCAAGAGATATTGGATGACATATTCAGAATACTGGGGAAAAAAGGCTCCACCTGGCATATACTGCACCTGGCAAATTTGTCCTTTAGAAATCTTTCCTATTCCACTGTCTCTGCTAGCCTATAACAAATCACTCTTCTGACTTTGCATACATTTTTGTCAATCCTCACACTTTATTTCATAAACTGTGTTCATAAGCAATGTATAATATTTATGCATATCTTTAAATTTTACCTAAATGCTATTTTAATATAATTTTTCTCACTCAGTCTTATTCCTTAGATTTTTGTCAAATTGATATACAGAGTTAATTCATTCCTTTTACCTGCTAAACAGGATTGAACTGCATGGTTATACCACAAATTCATTCTCACATTAATTGAGATGTAGATTATTTCTAATATTTCTGCCATCACCAAAGAGCTGTAATCAAGATCCTTGTCATAACTACTTGCAGAGCTATATGAAAGTTTCACTAGGGTGGTGGTTGATGTTTAGTCACCAAGTCCTGTCCGACTCTCTGTGACCCCATGAACTGTGGCACTCCAGGCTTCCCTGTCCTTCACCATCTCCCTGAGTCTCTTAAACTCATGTCCATCGAGTCAGCTAGGGTTAAGTAGGTATTATTTTATTTTTCCCACTTTGTGCAGAAAAGGGCACTAAGACTTAGTTGAATAATATGTCTAAGTTACATAGATGTTGCATGAAAAATCCTGTATTCAAATTTAAGTCTGATGCCTTCAAATTCCATTCCTTTTCCTTCTTTTTTTTTTTTTAACCAGTAAGCAACATTCTTTCTCTACAAAATACAAAATAATGCTGAGACTCCCATTTGTGTCTGAATCACTCTATACAGAGATACCAGGGAATCAACACTAGACGTGCCATGTTTTAGGATTATTCACTTTTCACTTTCATGCGTTGGAGAAGGAAATGGCAACCCACTCCAGTGTTCTTGCCTGGAGAATCCCAGGGACGGGGGAGCCTCATGGGCTGCCATCTATGGGGTCACACAGAGTCGGACATGACTGAAGCGACTTAGCAGCAGTAGCAGCAGCAAAATAAAATAAAACCTGTATGAAACTAAAAGTTTAGTCATGGCTAATTTCAAAAGAGACACAGCCAAGCATACTTACAAAAAAACAAAAGTATCATTCTGTCTCTTGCTGTATGAGAAGTTAAAGACAAATCATTGAGTACTATGATGATTAATTTTATTGTCAATTTGACTGGACCATGGAAGCGCCCAGACATTTGGTCAAATGTTATTCTGGGTGTTTCTCTGAAGGTGTCCTGGATAAGAGTAACATTTAAACCAGCAGCCTAAGTAAAGCAGAGTGCCCTCATTTTGTGTGTGGGCCTCATCCAAAATAAAATAAAACCTGTATGAATCTAAAAGTTTAGTCATGGCTAATTTCAAAAGAGACACAGCCAAGCATACTTACAAAAAAACAAAAGTATCATTCTGTCTCTTGCTGTATGAGAAGTTAAAGACAAATCATTGAGTACTATGATGATTAATTTTATTGTCAATTTGACTGGACCATGGAAGCGCCCAGACATTTGGTCAAATGTTATTCTGGGTGTTTCTCTGAAGGTGTCCTGGATAAGAGTAACATTTAAACCAGCAGCCTAAGTAAAGCAGAGTGCCCTCATTTTGTGTGTGGGCCTCATCCAATCAGTTGAAGGTCTGAATGACACAAGTAAGGGGGATTTCCTTCTGTTTCACTGTCTTGGGCTGAGACACAGTTTTGTTTGTTTGTTTCTTTTCCCTGTCTTTGGACTGGAATCACATAATAGCTCTCCTGAGTTTCCAGCTTACCAAGCACAAATGTTGGTACTTGTAAGCGTTCACAATCACATGAGCCAGTTTCTTACAGTAAATTATTTAAGATACATGCATATATTTTCTTTCTTTGGAGAACCCTAATTCAAGCACCACTGCTTTGAGGGTTAAAGCTGATGAGTGACTATAGCTAGATGTCTGAAATCAACAAAAAGGAGCTGAAGGCAAAGGAGATGTCAGAATTTCACTTATATTCAAAGAACTTCTCTCCTCAAAGTGTGAAAACTACCTAATGTCACTAAATTCATAGCAAATCTTGCTTTAAAATAACTATAGAGGCGAGAAGGAGAAGCAAATTTAAGACCCAGCATCATGCTTTAGTTCTATAGAACTTTATTAAATATTGTTCCACTCCAGTTTTCATAAGAAAGGAACACTTGCTGGATAAACATAGTAGGTTAGATCAGGAGAGCCTTTCCCATCCATATTTAACATGAAGTGACAAGAAGATAGGCTTTCCAAAAACAGAAGACTGGTGAGCATCCAATCATTCACCACCCTCCAGGAGCCTGGCTGCTGCCCAGTTTCGGATAGCAAGCATGCAAATAAGGTAAGACAGTGGGAGTTACCCCTGACCCTGGGGAAGAGAGCATGCGGACTGACCACTATTATAACAGCTATGAGATAAACGGATAAGAAATGAAAGTGCAAAAGATCTTATAGGAATTACAATCTGGAGCAAATCCTGTAGCATTTGGGATGCTTAGCAGAACAAATGGGTGACATTTAATATGTGTCTATATTAGAAAGTCTTAACTCAAAAAAAAATAACTTTTAACTTAATGCTGCATTTAAGCAGTGCACATACACAAAAAACACGTTTGGGGGTTATTGTTATTTTTGTTTGAAACATTATTTTTGTTCCTGTTGTGATTTGGTGAAAACAAATGGCAGTCTGACAATTAACAGCTATTTCTGAATATGACTTTTACTGAAAGAGAAACACTTCCCAGACTGGAAAATAATACATTTATAGCATGGAAAAGTATATATTGAGTTGGCCAAAAAACTGTATATTGGGTTTTTCCATAAGATGGCAAGAAAAACCTGAACGAACTTTCTGGCCAACCCAATAAAATAATGGGCTTGAAAGAAAAGGATTTGTATCACTGTTTTGGCGCTTCCTATTTGTAGTATCAGCTTCCCTGGTTCGGTTGGTAAAGAATCTGCCTGTGACACTGGAGACTCGGGTTTGATCCCTGGGTTGGGAAGATCTGGAGAAGGAAAGGGCAATCCACTCCAGTATTCTTGCCTGGGAAATTCCACTGACAGAGGAGCCTGGTAGGCAACAGTCTATGGGGTCACAGGAGTCCAACACGACTTTGTGACTAAACCACGACTTAGTGACTAAACCACACCACACCATTTGTATCACCATACCAATAATAATGCTAAAAGGAAGGTACCATTTATTGGGAACTTACTATTGGCAGCTCAGTGCTGTACATATATCACATTAATTCTTATGATAACCCTTTGAGCTAACCGATATGACAATCCTATAGGCTCCAAAATCACTGTGGATGGTGACTACAGCCATAAAATTAAGAGACTTGCTCCTTGGAAGAAAAGCTATGATCAGCCTAGAAGCATATTAAAAAGCAGTGACATCATTTTGCCAACAAAGGTCTGAATACTCAAAGCTCTGGTTTTTGCAGTTGTCACGTATGGATATGAGAGTTGACTCATAAAGAAGGCTAAGCACCAAAGAATTGATGCTTTTTAACTGTGGTGCTGGAGAAGACTCTTGAGAGTCCCTTGGACTGCAAGGAGATCAAACCAGTCAATCCTAAAGGAAATCAACCCTGACTATTCATTGGAAGGACTGATGCTGAAGCTGAAGCTCCAAAACTTTGGCTATCTGATGAGAACAGCCAACTCATTGGAAAAGACTCTGATGCTGGGAAAGATTGAAGGAAGGAGGTTAAGTGGGCAACAGAGAATGAGACGGCTGGATGGCATCACTGACTCAACGGACATGAGTTTGAGCAAACTCTGGGAGACAGTGAAGGACAGGGAGGCCTGGTGTGCTGCAGTCCATGGGGTCATGAAGTGTCAGACATGACTGAGCAACTGAACAACTGAGTTAGATACTATGATTGGCTTTGTAATTATAAATAAGGAAACTGAAATTCACAAAAATCAAATGCATTTCTTTCCCAAGATCACTTAGCTTTTCAGACCTTGGGTTTCTTATCCATACGGTTTAGGAATTGGACTAAACAACTCCATAAAACTTCTTTCAGCTCTAACACCTACAGTTTTCTTTGAGAGGCTCTTAGAAAAGAAGGGCTCTATCATTATTAATATTCAGAGTTAAAGAAACATTCACAGTACACCAAGTAAGATCCAGGGTATAATTATGACTTTATAACATTTGCACTTATTCAGGGTTACAGTCGTGATTCACTTACAGCATAATTCTCTTAGAAAAGAGTACTGGAGTACTGTCTATAGCTTTTTTTTTTTTTTAATGTTTTGCTTTGGGTGTTCAGCAAACAGAACTAGTGGCTTTGCTAATTTCTTTTTTTCTGAGTAGATTTGGGGACCTTCATTAGGAAGGCTTTGGCCTTGATTCATTTGTTATTGTCACTCTCCACTACATTTAAGTCCACTAGGACCCAACTAACAAGGTGCTGGATTTATTTGGGAACATGGAGTACTGAACAATGACCTGAATGTGATACATAATCCTTGAGGAATGGAGGAGAGAGAGCCATTGAAAACCAAAACTAATGTCAACATTCTGTGAAAAGAGTGATAAAAGTGCAAATCTGAAGTTGCCTGGAAAACCAAAAGGTAGCATCATAAAACCAAAAGGGAAAACAAAATATGTTTCCCAGAGCTTGATGTCCATATGATGGAAAGACAAAAAACCAAAAACTTCAGAAAGTAATGAGAAGTGACAGATATGTAAAAAAGAAACTAGAACAAAAATGAGTCAGACAGAAGCTCTCATTTCAGACAATGTAATTCTAGCACCACCACATCAGTGGGACCATGATACATTACATACTATGTATCCAAAAA
>SJYC01032656.1:0-17079 GCA_006408675.1 Madoqua kirkii | reverse complement strand
TATATTTTAAAGAGAAATAAAGAAAATATTATTTAGTTATACTATTGAATGTATTCTTTATAACATATTGCTTTTTCAGTTTTTAAAACTCTTTTGCAAAAAAATGTAATTCTAACATTTTATTTACCAGTACAATTTTCAGAGTCATTGTAATCCACCTCCACCATGGCTAAATAACAAAGAAAATAATATCACTCAATTTGCAAATATAGTAGTCCCCATTTATCTGTGGGGATACATTCCAAGACCCCTCAGTGGATTCCTGAACTGTGGATAATACTGAAATCTATCTATAGTAGGTTTTATCCTATATGTACATACCAACGATAAAGTTTAATTTATAAATTAGGCACAAAAAGAGATTAACAAAACCAGTAATAAAATAGACCAACTATAACAATATACTGTAATAAAAGTTATGTGAATGTGATCTCTCTCTGTCAAAATATCTTACTGTACTGTACTAACATTTTTTCTTCTTGTTGTGATGATATAAAATTTACATCCTGTCTGGGATGAAAAGGGATGACTCAAAATTCCATCAAGCTACACAGAGCAATGTGTACAACTTAAAACCTATGAGTTGTTTATTTCTGGAAGTTTTCATTTAATCTTTTGAATAGGGATTGACCATGGGTAATTGAAATCACAGAAAACAAAATGCTGGGGGGCGGGGGCAGGCAGCTACTGTACACTGAATACACACTGAGCATCTTGTAGGCATTGGGAATGAAAAGATGAAGTTTCACATTACTGCTCTCAAGTAATTCCCAATCCCTCTAAATAGGGGAGACATATAATTATAAACTGTTAATTTCAACACAATTTTAAAAGTGCTGTGATAGATGGGACATGGTATCACAACCAAGCTTGGTAGTAAGAGCACTGAAAGAGGTAGAGACAATCTGCTACTTTATTTTTTCTTTTAAGCTTTGTAAAGACATTAAGATCTTTACAGCTCTCCATCATGTGCTAAGTATTTCCCTACATGGTTTACATGTATTAACTTTCCCCCAGTCTATGAGGTAGGGACAAGTATTAGTTCTGCTTTATTTAAATGAGGAAACTGAGTCACAGAAAGCCAAAATGCCCCAGAGCACGCAGCAAGTAAATAGTGGCGACAAGCTCCTAACTCTTAGCAGACCCACAGTCTGGGTGTCTGACCACTGCTCCATACTCCCACCCTGCCTTCTCTGTGGCTTTTTGGTAACCAAGGGGATCAATGACGTTCATTAACTGCATGACACCATGGCCATTAGGTGGTGGGGGTCTGTGAACCTTCTGTTTGAATATGGGCAGGTTCTGTGACCACTCTGACCAACAGAATACAGCAGACGTGACCCATGCCAGTTTCCGGATCTTAGGAGACTGCTGCTGCTGCTCAGTCGCTTCAGTCGTGTCCATCTCTGTGCAACCCCACAGACGGCAGCCCACCAGGCTCGCCCGTCCCTAGGATCCTCCAGGCAAGAACACTGGAGTAGGTTGCCATTTCCTTATCCATGCGTGTAGTGATTCGCTCAGTCGTGTCCAACTCTTAGCAATCCCGTGGACTGCAGCCCACCAGGCTCCTTTGTCCATGGGATTTTCCAGGCAAGAGTACTGGAGTGGGGTGCCATTGCCTTCTCCCTTAGAAGACGAGACGCTTCCAATTCCTCTCTTCTGGGATTTTCACTACTAAGATGTTTTAAAGTCAAAGGCAAACATGTTATAAGGAATATATTCAAGAGTAGTGAGCCCTAAGATGTCATTAAGAGATGAGTAGGTGGAAAATTCTTCAAGAGATGGGAATATCAGGCCACCTGACCTGCCTCTTGAGAAATCTGTATGCAGGCCAGGAAGCACAGTTAAAACTGGACATGGAACAACAGACTGGTAGATGAGACGCTTCTAATTCCTCTCTTCTGGGATTTTCACTACTAAGATGTTTTAAAGTCAAAGGCAAACATGTTATAAGGAATATATTCAAGAGTAGTGAGCCCTAAGATGTCATTAAGAGATGAGTAGGTGGAAAATTCTTCAAGAGATGGGAATATCAGGCCACCTGACCTGCCTCTTGAGAAATCTGTATGCAGGCCAGGAAGCACAGTTAAAACTGGACATGGAACAACAGACTGGTTCCAAATAGCAAAGGGAAGTACATCAAAGCTGTCTATTGTCACCCTGCTTATTTAACTTATATGAAGAGTACATCATGAGAAACGGTGGGCTGGAAGAAGCACAAGCTGAAATCAAGATTGCCAGGAGAAATATCAGTAACCTCAGATATGCAGATGATACCACCTTTATGGCAGAAAGTGAAGAGGAACTAAAAAACCTCTTGATGAAAGTGAAAGTGGAGAATGAAAAAGTTGGCTTAAAGCTCAACCAGTCCATTTTGAAGGAGATCAACCCTGGGATTTGTTTGGAAGGAATGATGCTAAAGCTGAAACTCCAGTACTTTGGCCACCTCATGCGAAGAGTGGACTCACTGGAAAAGACTTTGATGCTGGGAGGGACTGGGGGCAGGAGGAGAAGGGGATGACAGAGGATGAGATGGCTGGATGGCATCACTGACTCGATGGACGTGAGTCTGAGTGAACTCAGGGAGTTGGTGATGGACAGGGAGGCCTGGCGTGCTGCTTCACGGGGTCACAAAGAGTCGGACACGACTGAGTGACTGAACTGAACTGAACTGATGCCCTATTGAAGATACCACAAGAAGAGATGCTGCATTTTTATGAGACCAGGTGGAGAAGGGGAGGAAATAGCTGAGTCCAGCTTTCCAGTGAGCCCCTCCAAGGCAATAAGAGAAACTTTCTTAATTCCTCCACATAATCCCTACCTTTTGATGTCTGTCACTGAGTGATCCCAGTTGGTGCAAAGTGGATCAGAAGCTGATCACTACTCAAAATGCTAACCCTCAAAATCATGACATGTTTTTTAAAAAATGTTATTTTAAATGACTGAGGTTTGGAGTTGTTCAGTTCAGTTCAATCATCAATTCTTCGGCGCTCAGCCTTTTTCACAGTCCAATTCTCACATCTATACATGACCACAGGAAAAACCTTGACTAGACGGACCTTTGTAGGCAAAATAATGTCTCTGCTTTTGAATATACTATCTAGGTTGGTCATAACTTTTCTTCCAAGGAGTAAGCGTCTTCTAATTTCATGGCTGCAGTCACCATCTACAGTGATTTTGGAGCCCAAAAATATAAAGTCTGACACTGTTTCCACTGTTTCCCCATCTATTTCCCATGAAGTGATGGGACCGGATGCCATGATCATTTTCTGAATGTTGAGCTTTAAGCCAACTTTTTCACTCTACTCTTTCACTTTCATCAAGAGACTTTTTAGTTCCTCTTCACTTTCTGCTATAAGGGTGGTGTCATCTGCACATCTGAGGTTATCGATATTTCTCCTGGCAATCTTGATTCCAGCTTGTGTTTCTTCCAGTCCAGTGTTTCTCATGATGTACTCTGCATATAAGTTAAATAATAAGGAGTTGTTACTCAGCAATAAATAGTCAAAAGAGAGACACTGGCTTGGAAATAAAGGAAATGGCAACCCATTCCAATGTTCTTGCCTGGAGAATTTCAGGGATAGGGAAGCCTGGTGGGCTGCCGTCTATGGGGTTGCACAGAGTCGGATATGACTGAAGCGACTTAGCAGCAGCAGCAGGGCATGAGGGAAATATGGAAGAAAGGCAAGACACTGGGATCTGGTGCCTCACTCTTCTCACTAATAAAAGAGGAATCTCTGGAATCAGTCAGGGATTTAAAAGAAAGAATGCATATAAGAGAAAGAGATCACCAGAGAAAGCATATCTTTGCATCTAGTGGTTATTTTAATCTAAACTTTTCTACCTTTGAGTATTTCCTATTGTCCTTAAGCCTTCAATAAAGTTTTAGAAAATGCTGTTGCTAGATCAGAGCAAAGAAAAAGTACAGAAGGATAGGGAAGAAATAAGCAAAAAGTCACACCCTAAACTCCATATTTGTTCTTGTTCCATCGCTCAGTTGTATCCAACTCTTTGTGACCCCATGGACTGCAGCACGCCAGGCTTCCCTGTCCTTTACCATCTCCTGGAACTTGCTCAAACTCATGTCCATTGAATCAGTGATGCCATCCAAATAGCATGAGGCAAATGCCCTATGGATCTTAAGTCCGACTGCCCAGGGTCAAATTCCAGGTCTACAAATTCCTTGATTTATCTCCTTGGACAAATTACTAAACCCTTTGGGCCTCAGGTGTCCCATCTATTACTCAGCCATTAAAAAGAATACATTTGAATCAGTTCTAATGAGATGGATGAAACTGGAGCGGATTATACAGAGTGAAGTAAGCCAGAAAGAAAAACACCAATAGAGTATACTGACATATATATATGTAATTTAGAAAGATGGTAATGATGACCCTGTATATGAGACAGCAAAAGAGACACAGATGTATAGAATGGACTTTTGGTCTCTGAGGGAAAAGGAGAGGGTGGGATGATGTGAGAGAATGGCATTGAAACATGTATACTATCATGTAAGAAACCAAGCGCCAGCCTATGTTCGATACAGGATACAGGATGCTTGGGGCTGGTGCACGAGGATGATCCAGAGAGATGATATGGGGTGGGAAGTGGGAGGGGGATTCAGGATTGGGAGCTCGTATACACCCATGGCAGATTCATGTCAATGTATGGCAAAACCAATATGGTATTGTAAAGTAAAATAAAGTATAAATAAAAATTTAAAAATAAAATAAAACTAGAGTTAGTACTGACTTCTTTATGTCTTCTATCTTTGTGAACAGGGAGCCTCAGAATCCTTTCTTGTCTTTGCCCTCAACATTGACAACCTTACTACGAATGTTTCCCTTGAGTATCAACTTGGTTTGAGGAGAAAGGAGAGAAGGGCTTAGAAACCCAGAGAGTGACTCAAATGCCACCAGACAACAAGCATTTTAGGTATACAGCATGTCATGAGGAAATACCAGGGGTTAGAGGATGTAGCATGTCTTTGGAGAAACATGAATAGATCAACATGCATTATATCTGGTGTGCAGAGTAGAAGGTACAGGGAATAGAGCGGATAGAATATGAGTTGGAGAGAGAGACGAGAGCCAGGTCATAAAAAGCCTTTATCTCCCACACCAAATAGTTTGGACTCTGTCACAAGAGCAAGAGGGGAGTAATTAATAAAGTCTGAAGTGGTAGACACTTTATGCTTATCACACACTAACATTTAAGTTCATAAGAAATTCATAAGGCAAATAGGGAAGGTAGTGTTATTCCATCACAAATAGAGAAACTGAAGGCTAGAGGTATAGCCACTAAGTACTGGTTTGCAGTCTTCTTGGGCCCAGGCAGCCTGAGGCAGAAAATAAAGGGCTGGCAGTAGGAGCAACTTAGCATATACACATGTAAAGAGAAGGTTACTTGATAAGTCCTTTTTCTTCACAACCCTGGAATTTCACTGTAGGGAAAATAAACAATAAATATATTCCAGGCAATCCAGCTCATATACCTAAGTTTCCCTCCCACGCTACAGTAATAAAACCAAACACAAGTGGGTGGTCAATTACCTATGCCAAGCTTTTCCAAATGATTCTTTTCAGCAAAACACATCTGTCTTGCAACCTTTGCTCAACCAGACAGTATCCCCATTGTTCATATAAAAAAACAGCAAATGACTTCGATGGGAAATCACACATCAGGGTTAAGGGAGTAAAAACTTACATTACATCCTAACAATAAGGTATCACAAATTGGGTTCATGATCAGCTTATCTTGGCCTCTGTTGGCAAAATGAAGGAAATTTACATTCTTTCCTGAGCAAAGAGACTTCCAAATCCAAGTCTACTTTGCTCTGAATTTTTGTGTTTCAATTTTATCTACAGTGCTTTACTCAAAACTATTAAGGAATAAAAGAAAGTCTCTCTACAATCATTAACCTTTAAAGTTTCTAACCCAGAGAGAGCTCACTCTCAAGACTCAGAATGCTTTACCAGTTAGGAATATTGGAATTTTCCACTAATACCAGGCCTGTGCTTTCAACAGTATCCCGTTATTTTTTAGATATTAAAGCTCACCGAAAACTGGAACCTTTGCTAACATTAATGACACAGGAGGAAACAGTAGTATTCAGAGGCTCTCTCATCTAAGGGAGAGAGAATTTTAAAAAAAGACATCTACCTCTATTATTTGCTGGTTGTCAGAAATTCAGTAGATGAAAGGAAATGGAGTTTCAGACCATTCCAGACTGTCTTTAAGACTTCTCACCATAACAAAACAAAAAAGAGGAAAAAGAAAAAAAAAAAACACCATTTTTACTTTTCTAGTGTGTCTCAGAACATGAGCATTTTGTAATTACTACTTTATTTTGGGAAAAGTTGCCATTATTTTGCCATTCCTCCCAGACACTTCATCTCTCTCACCAAACCCTCTCACCACTGCACTATGGATTTCTTCCTTAAGTTTTATAAATCCCTGCACTCCATTCTTACTGTTTCTGACTTAAACAATCTAAACCTGATTTGACTTCTGTCTGTTCAATTCATTCTCCACTCAAATAATCAGCATTGTCCTTCTAAAGAGTAAACCTCATTATAAACCTTCCCATTTCAACATTCCTCTAAAATGATTCTAAAATTCTTCAAGATACATGTTAAATTTCTTAATATGGTCCCCTCTTAGCACCTATGACAGCAGTAATTCTAGCCCCAGGGTAAAGGGTGGGGTGACGCAGTCCACAACTGAAAGAAATCACTCCTCACATGAAGCCAGCAGAGGTGGTCTGGAAGCAAATCCAACCAACTGTTTAGGTTGAAGTCTTTTATCTTCCAGGCCTTAAGAGAGAAGACAGGCAGGTCCTTCAACAGGTATGAAGTCCTGAGTCTGGAATTCTGGAGTATCACATAGAGTTACATGAAATGGGTATTACGGGTGCCTCTCCAGAATGTTTTCCTACTGGGAGAGTATTTCTTCAGTTCTCAATTTCTTCTTTCTCCTTTTGGGAAACAACTTTGATCCTTGAGCTGGATTGACCCCTAGGAGGCTCTGATTGGTCTAAAGCAAGCTAGGTCACGGAGAATATTTCAGGGAGGGGTATAAGAAGCATATAACCCTCCTTTCCTATATCTTCAAATTCTCTTGACATTCCACCTTTCATATATCATGCTATAGCCATATTCTAGTTCTAGTAATTCCATAGTTTTCTCTGTGTGTGTGTATTTGCACCTGTGTGTTGAGAGAAATGGACAATAGAGAAAGACAGAAAGAAGGAAAGATGAAGAGACAGAGAAAGAGGAGAGAAATGAACAGGCACAGACACCAAAATGTCAGTGTAGTTTTATCTGGCTCATGAGATTTCTGGTGACTTTTATTTTCTTCTTTGTGGTTCCTCTTATTTTTTCAAAATCTCATCAAAGTCCATGTTACCTGCACAACCTGAAGAAACACAATTTTGTATATATGTATATAAACTTACACTGCTCAAGAGCTATTTATAAACTGCCTTGAATTTTAATTATAAAGTTCAATTCACAGATTTAGAGCTCTATTTAAAATCATTTAAAAATCAACTTTTATTTGCTTGGAAAGTATTTTAGTTGGTTATTTATGGAATTTCAAGGTTCTTGTTTTACAATCAAACATAATTCATCAGTGAATAAATACTGATTTTGAAACAAAATGTGTGTGTTAATCATAGCTTGAAAGTGAAAGTGAAGTCCCTCAGTCTGTCCGACTCTTTGTGACCCCATGGACTGTATGTAGCCTATCAGGCTCTTCTGTCCATGGGATTTTCCAGGAAATAGTACTGGAATGGATGCCATTTCCTTCTCCAGGGGATCTTCCCAACCCAGGGATCAAACCCAGGTCTCCCACATTGTAGACAGATGCTTTACTGTATGAACCAGCAGGGAAGGGAATCATAGCTTAGTATTACTTATTTTTACATCTATAGAAGAGTCATTAAGATAAATAATTTCTTAAATGCCATATAATTCAATAGCAGTCTATTATTATTTATTCATGCTTTATTAACTTTTTTCATGAATGTAATATTTTATCAAATACAATGTGGTTAGAATTTAAAATTCATGTTTGATATTTAGCATATCTTAAATAATAAGTGCTCTACAATATATCATAGAAAAACGTACACAGTACAGGTACAGATCAAGTGTAAGAGGAATTTAGTCAATCCTTTGGACTTCAAGGAGATCAAATCAGTCAATCCTAAGGGAAATCAACACTGAATATTCATTGGAAGGACTAACATTGAAACTGTAATACTTTGGTGACCTGATGGAAAGTTAACCCACTGGAAAAGACCCTGATGATGGGAAAGACTGAGGGCAAGAAGAGAAGCAGGTGGCAGAGAATGAGATAGTTGAATGGCATCACCAACTCAACGAACATGAGTTTGAGCATACCTTGGGATACAGCAGAAAACAGAGGAGCCTGGCTTGCTGCAGTTCATGGGGTTGCAAAGAGCTGGACGCGACTGAGCAACTGAACAACAGACTGCAACTAGTTTTTTTCTTTTCTTTCCTCACTCCCACCTTCCCTCTCATCTTTATTTCTCTTTCCTTTTCCCCTTTCCTTTCTTCTTGCTTTACTTCACATTTTTTAAAACATGTTTTATATTTACAAATTAAAGGATAATATTTGCCTAGCCATTGTTTCAAATAAAATTTATGAGATTAAATGTTTGATACCTCTATTAACAGCAGACAAAATAAATTAAAAAAAAAAACACAGAAATGTACTCCCCTTAGAGAAGTGTTCTCTAATTGAGTTCTCTGTGCTTTGAAGGCTGTTTTGCTCACCTGCACATTCATACTACTCACCAGTCATTCATTCATGAAACAATTAATATGCACCTACTATGTGATAATGTATGTCCTAGTCTCACAGGATGTTTTAAAAAGGCATAGAACACATAGTCCTTGACCTCAGAAATTTAGTCAGGACAAATCATAAAAACAAGTCATTATAATGCCACCTGATATGTGCCATAAAACACCAATACAGTATACTGACACATACATACGGAATTTAGAAAGATGGTAATGATAACCCTGTATGCGAGACAGCAAAAGAGACACAGATGTATAGAACAGACTTTTGGACTCTGAGGGAGAGGGAGAGGGTAGGATGATGTTGAAAATGGCATTGAAACATGTATACTATCATGTAAGAAACAAATTGCCAGTCTATGTTCGATACAGGATACAGGATGGTGCACGGGGATGATCCAGAGTGATGATATGGGGTGGGAGGGTTGGGAACTCATGTATACCCATGTGGATTCATGTCAATGTATGGCAAAACCAATACAGTATTGTAAAGTAAAAAAAAGTAAAAATAATTTTTTTAGAAGAGAGAGATATGAATATTACATGGTATGATGAGGCTCTTTCAGGTTGCCGGGAGAAGAGACGTGCTCTGGGTGACTTGGGTGAAGGTGGTGTCTTGTAAGGGTACACGAGGAAGTGGGAAAGAGTAGGAAGCAGTTTTAGCAGCTGCCTGGCGGAGCTGGGAATGTCACTCATGACATAGTATATGTCCAGCCACCTGTTTTTCTTGGTATTGCTTCAGCAGTGGGCATCTGTTGCTCCCTCTCTGTTGCTCTGCTAATATAGTAACTCAGCTACATGCTGCCTCTGCTTCCTCTCCTCCTGCTGCCACAGCCTGTCTGTAATTCTTTCTCCCCTCCATTGCTCCTGCTGTGTCATGGCTCCCACTGCCTGGAGTCAGGGCTTCCGGACTCCTCTCTAGGTATCTGCCCATTTCTGCCCAACCTTTCCATTTAGTACTCCCAATAGGTCTAAAATTCAAATTGTGTGAAAGAGGCTTTGTTTGGCCAGTCATCATCCAGGATACAGCGACCATGCTGGGTGGAGTTCTTGCATTAGCCAGTCTCACTGGCTATTGGAAATCCCGAGTACCGTAGCCTCTGGGTCAAGCATCAATTCTCAGTTCAATCTTCTATAACCAAGGAAGCAGGGCTCTGACTTACATCATATCAACCCATGCATAGAGCACCGTCTGCAGCAGCTTGCATGGCAAGAGGCTGTGGCTCAGCTTGGCAATCATAACTGACTTTTCTCCAGAACTATGTCCTGGTGTGTTTGCCATCTTGATTTTGACTATGTCAGCTACAAATAATGCTACAAATAATGTCAGACAAAATGTTAAAACCGTTATTAAATTGTTGGCACATTTTGAAAATTACTTTACATATGTAAAAGTTAAAACTGATTTGAATATCTCTATAAGAAGAAAATAGCTGAATAAATTTTATTTATAAGAGGAAATACTATACAGCCTTTCAAAGGATCATGATTTGGAGAATATATCATAGCGAAGAAAAATGCTCACTGATATAATGTTAAATAAAAATCAGTACATATAAATTATATAGTATTATTAGTGAATTAATTATACATTCACCTCTGGAACTGAGAAAGATGAATTAACAAGAATTCTGGATGATGGGGTGATGTGTGAGTTTTATGTTCTTTTATATGCAATTTTTTACTTCTCAATGTTTCAAAGGCAAAAAAAAGAAAACAAACCATCACACCTCAATTGTACAATATGTAAAATAGCATAAAAGACCATCATTTCTTCATAGGTAAAACTCACAAATTGATTTGACAAGAAATACAGGAAGGATTTCCCTGGAGGCACAGTGGATAAGTATCTGCCTGCCAATGCAGGGGACACGGGTTCAATCCTTAATCTGGGAAGGTTTCACATGCCGCAGAGCAACTAAGCCCGTGTGCCACAACTACTGAGCCTGAGTTCTAGAGCCCACGAGCCACAACTACTGAGCCCTTGTACTGCAACTACTGAAGCCTGTGTAAGAGAAACACTGCAATGATAAGCCTGTGCACTGCATTGAAGAGGAGGCCCTGCTCCCCAAAACTAGAGAAAACCCATAAAAAAGTAGCGAAGACCCACCTCAGCCAAAAATAAATAATTTAGTTATAGTTATATATATATATATATATATATAATACTTTGGATCCTGCTTCCAATAAAAAAGAGAGATTTATTTTCTTATTCATAATGTATAACAGCTAAGAAAACAAAGACAACAATGAAATCAAAAGCATAACAGAATAATGGGGGTGGTGGCTAACCACGCGTGCAATGCTGTAGTATTCTTAAGAGGATGTCTGGGTTGTCAACATATAGCCCCTGCTTGCCCCAATCCTTTATCCATAGACCTCAACGGAATTGGGTTTCAGGGGATGCAAAATGGGGAATAGCTGGTCTGTGAACAACTGTAATCCCAAGGAAAAAATACTAATGAGAGATAATGCTAAGGAGGGTGAAGGCCCAGAAAAGATGAATAATTCTTCCTGTGAGAGTGAGGGAACAATTTAGAAAGTTGTGGACATCTGATGGGAGCCTTAAGAAATATTAATTGAATTTTCAAGGGAGCTAGATAAAGGGCACCTTACTTCTATTCCTAAATATTAAACTGTTTGAAATAAAAGAATAGGGTAGATGGGAGACCAAACTATCACTGTTACTTGATGAAGTTGATACTGGAAAATAAGGCTTTATGACTGTGGGTAAGTGGATTTGCAAGTCTAAACCCTGAATTAAATTTATCCATACAGTCACAAGGACTTCATTGCCACACAGGCTTTCTGAGGGACAGCAAAACTCTGATAAAACCTACAATAGGAGAATCAGTGCAGAACACATTTTCTCAGCAGGCAGGCTTATTCCCTACCTTGCTTCAGGAAACAAACAAACAAACAACAACAACAACAAAACGGAGAGAAGGAGGCTGAAATACACATGCTCGGTGTAGCAGGTTGAATAGTGACCTTCCTGTCTCTGGCCTGCAAAAGATATGTCCACCCAGAATCTATGACTGTAACCTTATTGGGAAAAACCTTCTTCACAGACATAATTAAGGATTTTGAAATGAGATCAGTCCTGTGAAAGGGTGGGCCCTAAATCAAATGGCAAGCATCCTTAAAAGAATAGGCAGAGACTTCACTGGTGGTCCACTGGCTAAGACTTCATAATCCTAATGAAGGGTTTGATCCTTGATCAGGAAGCTAAATCCTAATGCTGTAACTAACAGTTTGTATGCTGCAATTAAAGCTCCCATATGCCACAACTAAGACCCAGCACAACCAAACAAGTAAATAAATAAATATTTTTTCCCAAATAGAGAAAAAGATGGAAGATAGAGAGGAGAAGGTCAGAGAATAAAGTGATATACCTACAAGCCCAGGATTGTGGGTGACTATCAGAGTGAGGAGAGGAGCTCAGGTTGTTCTTTGGAGCCTCTGAAAGGAACCAACACAGTCCACAACTTGGCTTTAGACCCCTGGCCTCCAGAAGTGCAAAAGAATAAGCTCCTCTTGTTTTAAGCCACTCAACCTGTGCTAATTTGTTACAACAATTCTCAGAGACTAATAACTCCAGTTCTTCTTCTAAATTAACCATCTGTGAAAAGAGAGAGGAGGGAGAGGCCAGATTATTTCCCTTATAGAGCTTTCTCCACATAAAAGGAAATATTATGGGGTCACAAAGAGTCAGACACGACTGAGCAAATGAACTGAATTGAACTGAACTGAACATAGTCTGAGAGCTCGTCATACCAGCTATTGCTTTGAGTAGTTTCATAATGCATAGAGTAGAGGACTGGGTAAGGCAAGGGACTTCCAGGCCAAGGGTTAAGCTCTGTAGGCTTTTCACAACACATACAATTCCTTCTCTGTTTCTATGTGAGTTCCATCCATTCCATGGGCATTAGGTCCAGCCCTGCTCGGATTCACAATCATGAGTCCCACATCCTTGAGTCACAAATAGGAGGGCATTTGTTTAATCATAAAATTTCTGTAAATACCATATAATGCTTATGAAAAAACTGAGGTATTAGTCTCCAGAGAAACAGAACCAAAGGAATAAATTTAAATGTTAATCTGACCTAAAAGACATCTTCACTTCAATGTCTAGACTGGTATTTGACCAAACAAGTGGTGTGCAATAGCCTAGCCAGTTGACAAGTAAAATTAAACCCCACAAAGGGCTTTTTAAAATTTTTTTAATTCATGGTTTTTAAAATTTTGTTGAAATGCATACAACATAAAATTTACCATCTTAATACTTTTTAAGTGTATAATTCACTAACATTGAGTACATTCACACTGTTGTGCAGAATTTTTTCATCTGGCCAAACTGAAACCCTGTGTGTATTAAGTAGTGACTCCCCATCTCCCCCTCCTCCAGCCCCTGGAAAAGCTGTTCCACGTTCTGTCTCTGAATTTGACTATCTAAGTACCTCATACATGTAGGCTTTCCTTACTCAGATGGTAAATAATCTGCCTGCAGTGTAGGAGGCCAGGGTTCAATCCCTGGGTCACGGAGATCCCCTGGAGAAAGGAATGGCAACCCACTCCAGATTCCTGCCTGGAGAATCCCATGGACAGAGGAGCTCATCCTTTTAGACTAGTAAAGTATCTAAATGGAAGGAATATCTGTAGCAAAATATTTGCTTAGAAGTGATAAACTATAGTACCAAGTAGAGAATTATCACTGATTCATTTTGAATAAAGTTGAGGGAAAAGATTAAAAGTAAGGATCCACTATGACCCACCTCCCAGAGTAATAAAAATAAAAGCAAAAATAAACAAATGGAACCTAATTAAACTTAAAAGCTTTTGCACAACGAAGGAAACTATAAGCAAGGTGAAAAGACAGGCTTCAGAACGGGAGAAAATACTAGCAAACAAAGAAACTGACAAAGAATTCATCTAAAATATATACAAGCAGCTCATGCAGCTCAATTCCAGAAAAATAAACGACCTAATCAAAAAATGAGCCAAAGAACTAAACAGACATTTCTCCAAAGAAGACATACAGATGGCTAGCAAATACATGAAAAGATATTCAACATCACTTATTATCAGAGAAATGCAAATCAAAACCACAATGAGGTACCATACACTGGTCAGAATGTCTGCTATCAAAAAGTCTACAAACGGGAGAGGGATTCAGGGTTGGGAACTCATGTACACCTGTGGCGGATTCATGTCAATGTATGGCAAAACCAACACAGTATTGTAAAAAATAAATTAATTCAAAATTTAAAAAAAGTCTACAAACAATAAATGCTGGAGAGGTCCAGAGAAAAGGGAACCCTCTTACACTTTTGGTGGGAATGCAAACTAGTACAGTCATTATGGAGAACAGTGTGAAGACTCCTTAAAAAACTGAAAATAGAACTGCCATATGACCCAGAAATCCCATTGCTGGGCATACCCACCAAGGAAACCAAAACTGAAAGAGACTCATGTATGCCAATGTTCATCTCAGCACTATTTACAATAGCTAGGGCATGTCCATAGGCAGATGAATGAATAAGAGAGCATACACAATGGAATATTATTCAGCTATTAAAAGAATGTATTGAATCAGTGCTAATGAGGTGGATGAAACTGGAGCCTATTATACAAAGTGAGGTAAGTCAGAAAGAAAAACACCAATACAGTATATTAATGCATAAATATGGAATTGAAAAAAAAAATGGTAATGATGACCCTATATGTGAGATAGCAAAAGAGACACAGATGTAAAGAACAGACTTTTGGACTCTGTAGAAGAGGAGAGAACAGGATGATTTGAGAGAATAACATTGACACATGTATATTACCATACGTGAAATAGATGGCCAGTCCAGGTTCGATGAATGAGACAGGGCACTCAGGGCCAGTGCACTGGGATGACCCTGAGGGATTGGATGGGGAGGGAGGTGGGAGCGGGGTTTAGGATGGGGAACAGTTGTACACTCAAGGCTGATTCATGTGAATGCATGGCAAAACCCACTACAATATTGCAAAGTAATTAGCATTCAATTAAAATAAATAAATTACTTTATACAAAAAAAGTAGGAGATGAGCTGGTAATTGATGGAAATCAATTTACAGAGAACTTGGAATTTCAGGCTAATAAGCTTTTACACTATTCTATGGCACATTATATTTTCAACTTCTGAATGACAAAATTAACATTGTATTGCAAGAAACTGCAGTCCATCAGTTCAGTTTAGTTGCTCAGTCTTATCCGACTCTTTGTGACCCCATGAATTGCAGCACGCCAGGCCTCCCAGTTCATCACTATCTCTCGGAGTTCACTCAGACTCACGTCCATCGAGTCCATGATGTCATTTAGCCATCTCATCCTCGGTAGTCCCCTTCTTCTCCTGCCCCCAATCACTCCCAGTATCAGAGTCTTTTCCAATGAGTCAACTCTTTGAATAAGGTGGCCAAAGTACTGGAGTTTCAGCTTTAGCCTCATTCCTTCCAAAGAAATCCCAGGGTTGATCTCCTTCAGAATGGACTGGTTGGATCTCCCTGTAGTCCAAGGGACTCTCAAGAGCCTAGTCCAACACCAAGGTTCAAAAGCATCAATTCTTCGGGGCTCAGCCTTCTTCAAAGTCCAACTCTCACATCCATACATGACCACAGGAAAAACCATAGCCTTGGTTAGACGGACCTTAGTCGGCAGAGTAATGTCTCTGCTTTCGAATATGCTATCTAGGTTGGTCATAACTTTTCTTCCAAGGAGTAAGCGTCTTTTAATATCATGGCTGCAGTCACCATCTGCAGTAATTTTGGAGCCCCAAAAATAAAGTCTGACACTGTTTCCACTGTTTCCCCATCTATTTCCCATGAAGTGATGGGACCGGATGTCATTATCTTCTTTTTCTTAATGTTGAGCTTTAAGCCCACTTTTTCACTCTCCTCTTTCACCTTCATCAAGAGGCTTTTTAGTTCCTCTTCACTTTCTGCCATAAGGGTGGTGTCATCTGCATATCTGAGGTTATTGATATTTCTCCTAGCAATCTTGATTCCAGCTTGTGTTTCTTCCAGTCCAGCGTTTCTCATGATGTACTCTGCATAGAAGTTAAATAAGCAGGGTGACAATATACAGCCTTGACGTACTCCTTTTCCTATTTGGAACCAGTCTGTTGTTCCATGTCCAGTTCTAAGTGTTGCTTCCTGACCTGCATACAGATTTCTCAAGAGGCAGGTCAGGTGGTCTGGTATTCCCATCAGCCCTAATCCAAAGAGCCCAGAGTATTTCTCTGGCCCCAGGACTGCTTCAGAGGCAGGCATATAATCTAAGACGTTCCAATCATCATGAAGCTCTGGGCTTTGATGAGTGTAGGGAAACATTCTGTCTCTTCTGGCTATAAAGAAGGAAGCCTGTGACCTGCAGCTGCTGGCAGCTACTTTGCCACTATGGTAAAGTCAGACGAAGGATAAATCCAACACATATGTGGGTGGAGAGCAAGGCAGAACACTCAATCACAGAAAAATGGAGCTTCACTCCTGAGGTCATTGAGGACATTTAGCTTGTTTACTGCATTAGCCAATAAATTCTCTTTACTATTAAAACCCAGACCTACCACCCAAACCATCCTAACTGATCCTATACCCTCTCCAACACAGTCCCTTACTCCTTGTAAATTCTTTCCTCTTTCCACCCTCATTTGATCTATTTTATCTCTGGGTCTACAGGAGAGGTTATCGGAATTTAACTTCTTCCTCTGAGCCAGTAGGGATTTAGAAGTGAATATATACTTCCAACTCTGTGGACAGGAGCTAGGGGGCTCTTCTGGCACCCTGATCTCAAGGTTAAATAGCTTGGAGACAATTAGACATTTCTTCTCCAGATTTTCAGCACAGCTCTCATGCTAAAAATGTTTAATCTTTTGCCAACTTGAATTGCACTCCCAAAGGTCTCCTCTGTTAACTTGACTTCAGTTTGCAGTAAGACCTGGGAAAGCCAGAAAGAGAGCAGTGGGGGAAGGGGGAACTCATCCTTCTACAGTGCACACTGAATTGCTCGTGGTGCCCTGAAAACTTTTCTGTCTTTCCATATACCCTCCTTCTGCCCAGAATCCCCACTTCAGGACTCAGGCCTTACAGATGTTGGCCCACCTTTTAAGAGTTAGCAAAAAAAAAAAAAAAAAAAAAGAGGTTATGAAGCCAGGAGTACAACTGAGCATCCTCTTCATCATACTTCCCATTATGGTACAGACTTCTGTCCCAGCTCTTGTCATTC
>SJYC01032653.1:0-19200 GCA_006408675.1 Madoqua kirkii | reverse complement strand
TCACATCCAAAATTTTATTAGCCATTACAATAATTGTTATTTTGAAACAAATAAATTAATCTGATAAACCACATCCCCAAAGGTAAGATATTTGTTCCTTTTTTTTGTAATGTTTCAAATATTAGTAATGTTGAACATGGTATGACTCTTAGCATAACAGATGGCATCTTGAGCATACCCAGTTATGCCTGTAATTCCATTGACCCTACCAGGACTGTACTGTGTCGTAACTCTTTTCTCTATAGTCAGGGGCTATGTAGTTAATAGATATTATCTAATGCTTATTAGATTCAGGTAGCCTTTCTGCCCTGTTAGTCTCAGACAATGAAAAGACCTTTGCTGCTATATTCCTAGTACCCATGAGACTAGTTGTCCATCGTAAATAAGATAAGGTCTTGGCTTAGGAATGCACTCCCAGTCTTCAAGCATGTACCCCATTCCCTAGATTAACTATAAAACTGACTTAATGGGCACTTGGTGGCTCAGAGTACAGCAGCTCATGCTTTTGGATCGTCATTGCCCAGTTCTACTCACTTGAATGTTAACCACAATAAACTTCATCTTTCTGTTTCAAGGAGCTGTCTGTTTTGTTTTTGGTCTCAAGATATCTTTTGAGTTCAGTGGTCACTTTCCATTCCCTTTGTCCTCAAACATCTTTTTCAAATTTTTTGTGCCTTTGTGCTTGAGAAAACGCACTCACTCGCGCGCACGCGTGTGTGTGTGTGTGTGTGTGTGTGTATGTGAATAAGAATGGGCTGCCTCTTTTCTTTGTCTATTAGATTTTATGTATTTTCTTTTTCCTTTTTAAGACATGTTTTTATATTAGGAATATTAAATCCTTACCTGGCACATGTGTTGTGTTTCTGTGTGGTTGATTATTTGTCCTTTTGCCTTTGCAACATGCAATTAAATTTGTATATAGTTTATCCACCTTTTCCTTACATATTATGGGATTTACGCCATTCTTAAAGTATTTTCTGGCCACTTAATAATGAAGTAACAATCACCTATATATTCTATTTCCTTATAGTATTGTCTCATCATTTAAAATTTTAAAAAAGTTTTTCAAGAATGGGGGAAAAGCTAAAATTTGTTAATTTACTAGTTTGCAGCTTAAAAGGGAGGAGAGTGAAAAGGCACAGAGAAAAAAATAGTCTGAATTATTTCACATTAAATCACAGCAATGCCTCCTCCAGCTCACTGAGAAGATGAAAGAATGAAAATGAAAGAAAAAGAAACTTCGCGTTAATACGTGACCTCAGAAAGCCTTTGGTAACCAAACTGTTTATTGAGTGAGGCCAAAGCCATTGACAGCAAATATCCAAGGCCAAACGATCAGTCCAAGTGATATGGTTATAATCATGTCTCTGAGTCATCACCTAAGTCCAAATATCTAGATTGATATTTGGGCTCTGCCCTACCTCAAGGAAGAGGTGTGGACCAGATGACCTCTTTATCCCATCATTGTAGGAATCAGGAGCTAGGATCGTGTGTGAGCCAGTACACAGATATCCTGTCTACTCCCCCTTAACTAAGCTAATTGGAACAACCTGGGCCAATGTCATAACCAGGTGAGACAGGGGCAGATCTCTGCAGGGTGATGTGGCTATAACAACTCACGGTGCCTGCCTCAGTGTGTAGTCTCCTAGGAGCATAACCTGTCCTAGAGAAGAGCTACTTGTAAACTGCACTATCAGTGCTAATGCTAATGAGAGGATTTTTAAGATTCTCTGAACCACCCATGTGTGTGTGACCTTGTGCAATTGCTGAAGGGAATCAGAAATAAAAGACCCAAGTTATACTGTCAGAGGATCTATTAAAATTTCATTTGTGAGAAATGTCACATAAAAAATATGGAGTAAGCAGAACTTGAACTCCCTGACTAAGAAAGGAAAACATCATGGAATAAAGCATAGGACTAGGATAGGGAGATAATGGAGGACAGGGAAGCCTGGCGTGCTGCAGTCCATGTGGTCACAAAGAGTCGGACATGACTGAGCAACTGAACGAGGATAGGGAGAGACATGTTTTCAGTACAGCCAATATGCCATTCTTTTAGGGAAGCATATCAGAAATTGGATTAGTTGTGCTAAGTCGTATTGCAGAGAGCCTTGGATGTCAAAGTATTGCCCTTGATCCTGAACATGCTCTGGAGCTCTGAATGAGACTTCCTTAAAATGTGGGGGTAATGATTCCAGGAGTGTGGGATGGTGGAGAGAGAACATGTTTGTATCCCAGTGAAGATGGGCATCAAGGAGAAATCCTAACTCATGGAGGCAATGAAACATCAGAGGAGGCTGCGCATCTTGACATATCTTGTGCTGAGAACATAGGCAAGGTGGATTCTGTATCCATATCTATGTATGTATTATATATACTGTTAAACAATTTAAAATACAATCATATCCACACATACAGCTCACCAGATATTGGTTCTCCTTGCCCGACAGACTTAGGCATAGATACTACTGAGTTACATCTTTGTGTGTGTGCTAAGTCGTGTCTGACTCTTTGGGACTCCATGGACTATAGCCTGCCAGACTTTTCTGTCCATGGAATTTTCCAGGCAAGAATACTGCAGTGAGTTGCCATTTCCTCCTCAAGGGAATCATCCTGACCCAGGGAAGGTCAGGGATCAAACTCATGTCTCTTGCATCTCCTGCATTGGCAGGTGGATTCTTTACCACTGTACCACCTTGGAAGACTGAGTTATGTCTACCTCCTCTTAAACTCTAGAAAATTATTTTGGACATTTATGGGGGGAGCACTTTCTTTTCATAGCTAACTCCTAGGTCTAATTTGCCTTCATCTAATTAATTTGATGATTTTTAAAAATACTGCTGCTCTGTAGGCGTGGGACGATACATACAAAATTAACATCAGCCAATATATTAATCTCCATAAAATGTTTGAAGGTTTAAAAAAAAGTCCTTGAAGGAACACTTGTGTGGAGGCTTCCTATTCTGTCAGGCCCTCCTGCCTCTTCCAGCTGGAGGCTCATTTCCACAGCATCCTCCTCTACAAATGCCTCAGAACTGAACTCTGTCATTGTCTCTCCCTGCTACTTTCGGTCCCACAAGTTCAGCCTCTTTCCTCATTTAAGGTCTTTGGAAGGCAAATTCTCATTGTACCATAAAAGGCAATGCAGATTTACTCTCTAACTTCTCTACATGGATATCATTTTGTGAAAATGTACAAAAGAGCTCAGTTGAAAAAAAGTGTTCATTAAAAAAGTTAGATACACTTATCCTAGAAAATAACTTACCTTAAAAAAACTCATTTTTAATTATCAGTGAGTAGATAGCTCATATGTGAGGGTCTATTGTGTTACAGGGCCTTTTGCAGGAAGAAAAACATCTTTCTTCCATGACTCTGTTGATCCTCAGGATACCATTGAGAGTGATTCTTAGCAACTAATTTAAAGCTGAGGAAACTATGAATGAGAAAAGTTGGTTGCTTTTCACAAGATCACACAGCTGAGTGTCAGAATCAGGATTCTGTCCCTGGTGTGTCTCACAGTCAATCCAGGCTTTTAACTGGACTGGTGCAAACAAACACGGGCATACATACGTGATGGGCCTGGGGGGCTGGGACACAGCAGAGACACTTGGAGACTTCATGCATCTCAATTCAAAGCAGAGCATCAGGAATTAGGACAGGAGTGCTCAGGAGGCCAAACTCTAAGACGAAGGTGTGAGGGACAGACAAATGCAAGGAGAATGAGAGGGCACCGATGCTGGGGATGCCCTGAGCCCCGTGGAGGGAGGCAGGGAGGAGCTGCCAGTCATCACCTGTCGCAGGAGCCACGTGGGTGGCAGGAGGCGGTCCTCTCATGCCCAGGCCCTGTCTCACAACTGAGGGCAGAGGCCAAGGCCAGGATAAAAGGGCCTCAGGGCCAGGACACCTCCATCCACTCCTCTCCTGAGGTGCTGACAGACCCTGTGCTACTTGTACCCTGGTGAGTGTCCACCAGGAGGGGCATAGGGCCTTGGAGGCTGTGGCCAACATTCTTAGAGAGAGAGACCAGGCCTGGAAGGACAGAAGGAGCCGGAACTGGCAGGAACAGTGAGAGAACCACAGGAGATCAGTGATGACTAAGGACACTATGAGGGAACCAAAGATTCTGTGTGGGACTCTCAGGATGAAAGGAAACCACTGGCCGCTCTGACATTCTGGAAGAGGTCTCAGAAAGGGAGTTTACCTTCAAGAGATACTGTATTCCCTGCAAAGTATGATCTGGGGACAGCAATTCTCAGAGTTAGGCGAGGATCAGAGGCACTCTGGGAGATTGTTGCATACCTGGGTCAGGGTAGAGCCTGGGAATGCATTGTACAAGCTCTAGAGGGGGGAAAAGCACAAGAAGTTTAATGCTCTCTAGATCAAGGATGGTGTTAAGAGGTGTCTCTGAAACTGTCAGAGGCCAGGCTCTGAGTCAAGGGATCTCTTCTTTTTCTCTCTAACAAGGTGAACCAGCCAGGAAATTGCCAAGATTCCTTCTAATCTAATGTTGTAAATGTCTAAAGTATTCAGTTATTTGCAATGCTAACAAAATATTTTTTGATAAAGAAAATATTTTGGTAATATTTGGATGACATTAGTGAAAAAATTATGTTTTAGTTAATATCATTTGGTCTCAGTCTTCAAATTCATGAAGCAATTGATGACTTCTTTTTACTTTAACATGATAAGTTGAGGTTCAAAAGAGATGCTGTAAGAGTAGTTGATAAGACATTAAAATGATAAAAGTGTCAGGTTATTTAAATGCATGTATTAGAAATGATTCTAAAAGTTCAGGAAGCGGCAGGGAGGTCTCTGTGTGCTGGTCTGACCTGCCGTCTGTCTCTCCCTCGCACCCACCAAGATGTCCTGCCAGTTCATTTGGTCTCAGTCTTCAAATTCATGAAGCAATTGATGACTTCTTTTTACTTTAACATGATAAGTTGAGGTTCAAAAGAGATGCTGTAAGAGTAGTTGATAAGACATTAAAATGATAAAAGTGTCAGGTTATTTAAATGCATGTATTAGAAATGATTCTAAAAGTTCAGGAAGCGGCAGGGAGGTCTCTGTGTGCTGGTCTGACCTGCCGTCTGTCTCTCCCTCAGCACCCACCAAGATGTCCTGCCAGCAGAACCAGCAGAAGTGCCAGCCTCCTCCCAAGTGTGCCCCCAAATGTCCCACCCCAAAATGCCCCCCAAAGTGCCCCCCAGTCTCCTCCTGCTGCGGCTCCAGCTCCGGGGGCTGCTGCAGCTCTGGGTGTGGGGGCTGCTGCCTGAGCCACCACAGGCGCCGCAGGTCCCATCACTGCAGACCCCAGAGGTCTGACTGCTGCAGCCAGCCCTCAGGGGGCTCCGGGTGCTGCGGAGGCGGGAGTGGCCAGTCCTCTGGAGGCGGCTGCTGCTGAAGTGGATGCTGAGCCAAGAAGAGCGGACCTGGGGGCAACAGATGGACAAACACTTCCTCCTCCTCCTCCTCCTCCTCCTCCTCCACTTCTTGCTGGATCTGCCACTGTTGCTGGAGATTTGAGTGAGGCCTTTGAGCTCTGGTCCAGGGGATCCCTGTGCCTTGAGGTCCAGGAGCCCCAAATCTCGCTCCTAAACCCATTTACTCACCTCCTTTCCCATATGTGTGGCAGCCTTGGGAACCCCAAAGCACAGACCCTGTGTTGCTCTGCAGCTTCTCTTTTTGCATAAATCAGGCTGATGTGAAACAATAAAACTAGAAATCTGTATTTCTTGTCAGATTGATTTTCTATTCCTACTTCATCTTTCTCATACTCTGACCTCAACTCCTAGTTCCCTTAATGTGTATCTATAGGCAGCAGCAGCTACTAATGTCTTTTATAGCAAAACAAAATTTTGTTGATTCAGAATCTAATTCAGGATCCAAAATTGCATTTAGCAGCATGTTTCTTCAATTCCCTCCTGTTTGTGACAGTCCTTCAGGCTTTTTGTCTTTCATGACCTGGACAGTTTTTTTTATGAATTGTTGGTTTTGTGGACAAACACTCAGTGGGGTTTGTCTGAGGTTTCTTCTTGACTAGATGTGATTATGCATATTTATAATGGTTTGCATAGGAGTGATGTGCTATGTCCTTCATAGAGTCAGAAGTTATGCCTCACATGATGTATAATTGACTTATTCCTGGGATCCTGAAAATTGCAATGCAAGTATTTGGGAAGATTCTGAAAAAGTGAGACATTAGATTTCTGAATTCTCTTCCATTGTTTTTGTTTTTGTTTTTTTTTTCAGTAGAAGCAGCCTTTCCATCCCACCTGAGTAAATTAATCTTGTATTTTTCCAAAGAAATTATAACAGCTTTGCCTGAAGTTGTTGCCTTGCAGGAGACTGGTAGTTCTCACTCTCGTCATCTCCATTTGCTCTTAGATGTATAAGTGAACTCAAGTTCAAGTAGGCCTGAAGAGGTGAGGCATGAATTGTGACCAAAAAACAGTTGGATTATAGTCCAAAAGAACTACATGATTTTTTCCCTGATTTATACAGACACAAACCCTGGGGTATGTGTAGAATGCATATTAGGAGCGAAGGATAATTGTGGAAGGAACTTAAAGTTGGTTCAGGCCAAATTTATTGATATGATCAGGCAAGCAGATGTTCCTAGACTTAACATTTTAACATTGTGGGTTAGACAGGGCTTTAAGTTTGGCTCATTGGTTATCATGAAGAAAAAACCAGTCTCCACTAAATGAAGGTGAAATGCAAGAACTTCCTTGGTACACTGTAGAGGAAGGGATCCAGAGGCTTGGGTTGATTGGAATGTTAGAGTGAAGTTATCATTTATATCTGCTCATCCATCCCAGAAAGGTCCAGAGGACTCACCTTTTATTGCAACCAGGAGAAATACATTTGTACGGAGAGCCCTAGAATCCTTGACTAACTCTGCAATTGCTCATCTCTGTAAGTCAAAAACTACAGTGGAATCTGATGTCACTAAATTGGGAAACCTACATGCAATAGCGATGATTGGATCCAGGTTGGCAGGGCCAAGTGGCAGCACTTAGTCACCAGTAGCAAAGTGGGTGTGGTGACTGTAACGGATCTCAGCATCAAAGCAGCAGTCAGGATGTTCTGACTCCCAGAGAGCTGTGTCTCTGGTAGTTTATCATGCTGCACTTAGAAGTGAAGTAGATGGGAAGTCTACTAAATTCTCAGTTGATCCATATAAGTGGAAGAGTTCTAAGTCATGTGAACAAAACTCTGACAAGAAATAACATGCTTCCCAATCAGCTTCTAGTCTTGAGCTAGTTTACAGACCCAGAACTTTTTGAATTAAGGAGAGGCCAGGTCCCCTTAAAGAAGGATCCTAGTACTCTGCCCAAAAGTTATACTGTCAATCTTTCCCCCAACCTTCCTCAAAGGGACCTAGGACTTTTACTAGGGTGATTATGGTTATTTGTGGGTTCAGCAGGATTTTTAACTCATAAGGGCTGATGTGTCTATAAAGACCAACACTGAATTCACAATAAGACTATTACTTGGGTTGATCAGCCAACTGCCTGGTGGCAGCTTGACTGCATCAGGACACTCACATCATGAAAGGGCAGTGCTTTGCTCTTATTGGAATAAGCACTTCCTCTGGGTACAGGTTTGCCTTTTTTTTGCATGCAGTTCTTCTGTCAAAGCATTCATCCAAATGAGCCTTAATAAGAATGGATAAGATGGATAAGAATGCCTTATCCATCATCATGGTATTCCACGTAGCACTGTTTCTATGACAGCAAAAGAGGAGAGCGAAAAAGTTGGCTTAAAGCTCAACATTCAGAAAACGAAGATCATGGCATCCGGTCCCATCACTTCATGAGAAATAGATGGGGAAACAGTGGAAACAGTGTCAGACTTTATTTTGGGGGGCTCCAAAATCACTGCAGATGGTGACTGCAGCCATGAAATTAAAAGATGCTTACTCCTTGGAAGAAAAGTTATGACCAACCTAGATAGCATATTCAAAAGCAGAGACATTACTTTGCTGACTAAGGTCCATCTAGTCAAGGCTATGGTTTTTCCAGAGGTCATGTATGGATGTGAGAGTTGGACTGTGAAGAAGGCTGAGCACTGAAGAATTGATGCTTTTGAACTGTGGTGTTGGAGAAGACTCTTGAGAGTCCCTTGGACTGCAAGGAGATCCAACCAGTCCATTCTGAAGGAGATCAACTCTGGGATTTCTTTGGAAGGAATGATGCTAAAGCTGAAACTTTATTACTTTGGCCATCTCATGGGAAGAGTTGACTCACTGGAAAAGACTTTGATGCTGGGAGGGAGTGGGGGCAGGAGGAGAAGGGGATGACAGAGGATGAGATGGCTGGATGGCATCACGGACTCGACGGATGTGAATCTGAGTGAACTCTAGGAGTTGGTGATGGACAGGGAGGCTTGGCGTGCTGCGGTTCATGGGGTCACAAAGAGTCGGACACGACTGAGCAACTGAACTGAACTGAACTAAACTGATTTTTATTTTTTGGCCCGAGTGGCCATGGGGTGCCCAAGCTAAACAATATTTCTGGATACATCTGTGAGGGTGTTTCTGGGTGAGATTAGTATTTGAATCATTGATTCAGTAGATTACTATTCCCAGTGTGGGCTGGGCATAATACAATTTTTTGAGAGCCTCAATAGAACAAGTAGCAGAGGATGGAAGATTTTGCCCTTTTAAAATTTTTGCCCAATTTTTGAGTTGGAACACTGACCTTCTCCTGCACTTGGCGCTGCTGGTTCTTGGCTTTCTGTCCCAGACTGGCATCTACATCATTAGCTCCCCTGATTCTCAGACATTTAGACTTGGACTGAAGTACACCATCAGCTTTCTCTGGGACTTTACAGCATCCTTTATTGCATTAGCCCAATTTAAAAAATAAGTCTCTTCATGTATACATATATATAATCATACTTTCATTTATCTGGAGAATGCTGACAGATCCAGCAAATAAAGCATAGCTTCAGGTCCACTTATAGAATTCACTGTTCTCACCATGTTCCCTATCATCCTCAAGCAGCTGGCTTGATCAGACTGTGGAATGGCCTTTTAAAGACCTAGTTACTGAACCAGCATAGTGGGAATACCTTGCAGAGCTGGGTCAAGGCTCTTTAGGAGGCTACATGCTACAGGCTCAAAATCAGCAATCAGTATTATGGTTCTGTTTCTTCTACAGTCAGATGATATAGGTCCAGGAGTTAAAAGGTGGAAATAGAGTGTCACCTCTCACTATTACTTTTAAAGATCTCCTAGCAAAATTTTTGCTTCCTGTCCCTATGACCTTACGCTGCTCAAGAGGTTCCTTAGGTTCAAGAGGTTCCTAAGGGAGGAATGCTTCCACCAGGACACACAATGACTCCACTGAACTGGAAGTTAAGACTGTCACTCAGCCACTTTGGTCTTCTCATGCCTCTGAATCAACAGGCAAAGAAGGGAGTACTGTGCTTGTTGAGTGATCAGGTCCAATTACCAGTAGGAATTTGGACTATTACTTCAGAATGGAGGTAGAGAAGGACATATTTGAATACAAAAATCACTTAGGGCATACCCGAGTACTACCATACTCTTTCATTAAAGGCAGTGGAAAAACTACAGCAGTCTAATTCAAACAGGACTACTAATGGTCCAGATTCTCCAGGAATTAATGTGGGTCACTCCACCAGGTAAAGAAGAAGCACAAACAAGAGTTTAATTATTATTATGGTATTTCCTCCATATTTTGCTATGAATATGCTTGTGTGTATATGTGAATATAGAGTCTTTATTTTATTTCTAATCCCCTTATCACATAAAGAGTATTGACTACTGTATTTAAGTATGGTTCAACTGTGTAACACAATATTTAAGTTAAGGCTATTAAGGAGAAGAGTAAATGTTGCTCAAGGATGCTGCATCTTCTTCTGAGGAAACGGTTAGTGCATTTTTTGATGTACACAGTATGGTTGTATTATGTTAGCTGGAAATGTGGCCTTGTCATTGTATTTATTTAGGGGATAAATATGATGTAAGGAGATGTATGGGGTGTCACTGGTGGTTCAGTTGTAAAGAATCTGCCTGCAATGCAGGAGACCTGGGTTTGATCCCAGGGTCAGGAAGATTCCCCTGGAGGAAGGCATGGCAACCCACTCCAGTATTCTTGCTTGGAGAATTCTGTGGACAGAGGAGCCTGGCAGGCTACAGTCTATGGGGTCACAAAGACACAATTGAAGCGACTGGGCACACACACATGTAAGGAGATGTGTACAAGTGCCAAGTTGACAAGTAGTGAACTGTGATGGTTAACATTATGTGTTAAGTTGATGAGACCATGGTACCCAAACTGTAAGTTAAACATCAATCTAGATGTCGCTGTTTAGATTTTTTTTTACATGTTATTAACATTTGAATCTGTAGACTCTGAGTAAACAAATCATCCTCTATAGTGTGGGTGGACCCCATGCAATCAACTGAAAGCCTTAAAGACTGAGCACACTAAAAGAAGAAGGAATTCTGCCTACAGACTGTGGGCTGTAACATCAACTCTTCCATGAATCTTCAGCCTGCCAACCTACTCTACAGACATCAGGCTTACCTGCCCCTACAACTATGGGAGCCAGTTCCTTAAAATAAATTTCATTAGATACATACACATGTCCTGTTCATTCTGTTTCTCTGGAGAATTCTGACTAATGCAATATGTATGAATATGTGTGTGAATATGTGTTTGTATGACTAATAAGGGCTCTCTGTGGTTTTTGTCCATTATATCTTTGTATGTTTATTAATTTTTGGATTTATAAGATATATTTATATGTTAAGTAAAGTAATTCTTTATCAGGTATGTATTGTATTTCTCTTTTGTTGATTTTTTAAATCTCATATATGGCATTTTATGCTATAAAATTATATTTTTGTATTTATTTCCATTACTCTAGAATGGGAGTCATAAAGGATCTTGCTGTGATTTATGTCAAAGAGTGTTTTGCCTATGTTTTCCTCTAAGAGTTTTATAGCTTCTGGTCTTACATTTAGGTTTTTAATCCATTTTGGGTTTATTTTTGTGTATGGTGTTAGGAAGTGTTCTCGTTTTATTCTTTTACACATTGCTGCATAATTTTCTCAGCACCACTTATAGAAGAGACTGTCTTTTCTCTACTGTATATCGTTGCTTTCTTTGTCAAAACTGAGGTGCTCATAGGTGCATAGATTTATTTCTGGGCTCTCTGTTTTGTTCCGTTGGTCTACATTTCTGCTTTTGTGCCAGTACCATACCATGTTGATGACTGTAGTTTTGTGGTATATTCTGAAGTTAGGGCAGTTTATTCCTCCAGCTTCATTCTTCTTTCCCAAGGTTACTTTGGCTCTTCGGGCTCTTTTGTGTTTCCATACAAATTGTGAAATTGTTCTAGTTCTGTGAAAAATACCATTGGTGATTTAATAGGGCATCCCAGGTAGCTCAGTGGTGAAGAATCTGCCTACCAATACAGCAGACTCAGGAGATGTCAGTTTGATCCCTAGGTCAGGAAGATCCCCTGCTGGAGGGAATAGCAACCCACTTCAGTATTCTTGCCTGGAAAATTTCATGGACAGAGGAGCCTGGCAGGCTACAGCCCATGGAGTCACAAAGAATCAGACATGATTGAGCATGCATGCACAGAGCCACCCAGCCAAGCTGATCTGTACTCCTGACCAACAGAAACTGTGAAAATTTGATAGGGATTGCATTGGATCTATAGATTGCTATGGGTAGTATAGTCATTTTCACAATATTAATTTTTCCAATCCATGTCTCTCCATCAATTTGCGTCACCTTTAATTTCTTTCAATAGTGTCTTATAGTTTTCTGCACACAGGACTTAATTAAACTTAAAAACTTTTACACAATGAAGCAAACTATAAACAAGGTGAAAACACAACCTTCAGAATGGGAGAAAATAATAGCAAATGAAACAACTGACAAGAGACTAATCTCCAAATATACAAACATGAGTGCATGAAGCTCAAAAGCAGAAAAACAGACAACCCAGTGGAAAAGTGGGCAGAAGATTTAGACACTTCTTCAAAGAAGACATACAGATGGCTAATAAGCACATGAAAAGATGCTCAGTATTATTGATTATTAGAAAAATACAAATCAAAACTACAATGAAGTATCATCTCACACTGATCAGAATTGTTGTTCAGTTGCTCCATCAGGTTTGCAACCCCATGGACTGCAGCACGCCAGGCTTCCTTATCTTTCCTCATCTCCTGGAGCTTCCTCAAGCTCATGCCCATTTAGTCGGTGATGCCATCCAAACATTTTGGCCTCTGTCACCCCTTCTCCTCCTGTCTTCAATCTCTCTCAGCATAAGGGTCTTTTCCAGTGAGTCAGTTCTTCACATCAGGTGGATAAAGTATTGGAGTTTCAGCTTCAGCATCAATCCTTCCAATGAATATTCAGGATTGATTTTCTTTAGGATGGGCTGGTTGGATCTCCTTGTAATCCAAGGAACTCTCAAGAGTCTTCTCCAACACCACAGTTCAAAAGCATCAATTCTTCGGTGCTCAGTTTTTTTTATGGTCCATCTCTCACACCATACATGACTACTAGAAAAACCATATCTTTGACTAGACTGATATTTGTCAGCAAAGTAATATCTCTGCTTTTCAATATGCTGTCTAGGTTGTTCATAGCTTTTCTTCCAAGGAGCGAGTGTCTTTAATTTTATGGCTGCAGTCATCTGCAGTAATTTTGGAGCCCCCCAAAATTAAGTCTGTCAGTCACTGTTTCCATTGTTTCCACATCTATTTGCCATGAAGTGATGGGACAAGATGCCATGATCTTAGTTTTTTGAATGTTTAGTTTTAAGCCAATTTTTTTGCCCTCCTCTTTCACCTTCATCAAGAGGTTCTTTAGTTCCTCTTCGCTTTCTGCCATGAGGGTGGTGTCATCTGCATATCTGAAGTTACTGATATTTCTCCCAGCAATCTTGATTCCAGCTTGTGCTTCATCCAGCCCCACATTTCGCATGATGTACTTTGCATTGAACTTAAATAAACAAGGTGACAATATACAGCTTTGATGGATTTGTTCCCCAATTTGGAACCAGTCTGTTCTTCCATGTCCAGTTCTAAGTGTTGCTTCTTGACTTACACACAGGTTTCTCAGGAAAGAAGCAAAGTGGCCTGGTATTCCCATATCTTTAAGAATTATCCACCCTTTGTTGTTATCCACACAGTTTTAGTGTAGTCAGTGAAGCAGAAGTAGACGGTTTTTTTGGAACTCTCTTGCTTTTTCTATGATTCAATGAATGTTGGCAATTTAATCTCTGGTTCCTCTGCCTTTTCTAAATCCAGCTTGGACATCTTGAATTTCATGGTTCATGTACTGTTGAAGTCTAGCTTGGAGAATTTTGAGCATTATTTTGCTAGCATGTGAGATGAGTGCAATTGTGTGATAGTTTGAATATTCTTTGGCATTATCTTTCTTTGGGATTGGAATGAAAACTGGCTTTTCCAGTTCTTTCACCACTACTAAATTTTCCAAATTTGCTGGCATATAGAATGCAACACTTTCATAACATCATCTGTTAGTATTTGAAATAGCTCAGCTGGAATTCCATCACCTCTACTCTGCTTGTAGTGATGCTTCCTAAGGCCTACTAGACTTCACACTCCAGGATGTCTGGTTCTATGGGAGTGATCACATCATCTGGTTGTCTGGGTTATTGTGGTTATCTGCCATGTAAGGCCACCCAAGATGGACTAGTTATGGTGGAGAGTTCTGACAAAACATAGTCCACTGGAGAAGGGAACAGCAAACCACTTTAGCCCTCTTGCCTTGAGAACCCCATGACCAGTATGAAAAGGCAAAAATATATGACATTCGAAAATGAACTCCCCAGGTCTGTAGGTGCCCAACATTCTACTGGAGAAGAGTGAAGAAATATCTTCAGAAGGAATAAAGAGGCTGAGCCAAAATGGAAACAACATCCAGTTGTAGATGTGTCCGGTGGTGAAAGTAAAGTCCGTCAGAATGACCATCATCAAAAAGTCTACAAACAATAAGTGCTGGAAAGAGTGTGGAGAAAAGGGAACACTCTTGCACTGTTGGTGGAAATGCAAATTGATACAGACACTATGGACAACAGTATGGAGATTCCTTTAAAATATTAAGAATAAAACTACCATATGACCCAGCAGTCCTACTACTGGGCATATATCCTGAGGAAACCAGAATTTAAAAATACACATGTACTCCAATGTTCATTGCAGCAGGACATGGAAGCAACCAAGTTGTCTATCGACAGATGAATGGATAAAGAAGTCATGGTACATATACACAGTGAAACATTACTGAGCTATAAAAAGAATGCATTTGAGTTGGTTTTAGTGAGGCGAACAAACTTATAGCTTATTATACTGAGTGAAGCAAGCCAGAAAGTGAAGTGAAGTCGTTCAGTCATGTCTGACTCTTTGCGACCCCACGGGCAGTAGCCTGCACCAGGCTCCTCCGTCCATGGGATTTGCTAGGTAAGAGTAACTGGAGTGGGTAGCCATTTCCTTCTCCAGGGAATCTTCCCGACCCAGGGATCAAACCCAGGTCTCCCGCATTGTAGACAGATGCTTTACCATCTGAGCCACCAGGGAAGTCCAAGTCAGAAAGAGAAAGACAAATATTGTATATTAACACATACATATGGAGTTTAGAATGATGGTATTGATGAACTTATCTACAGGGCAGCAGTGGAGACTGCAGACACAGAGAAAAGGCTTTTGGACACAGTGGAGGAGAGAGAAGTAGAATGATTTGAGAGAGTAGCATTGAAACATATACATTACCATATGTAAAATAGACAGCCCATTGGGGATTTGCTGTATGACACAGGGAACCAAAAGCAGTGCTCTGTGCCAGCATAGAGCAGTGGGTTGGGGTGGGAGATGAGAGGGAGGTTAAAGAAGGATGGATGTATACCTATGGTTGATTCATGTTGATGTATGGCAGAAACCATCACAATATTTTAAAGTAATTATCCTCTGATTAAAAATAAAATAAATGTTAATGGTATTTTAAAATTTAGTTTATTAATTTTTTCCTTTATAAATTATGGGTTTGTGCCACTTTTAAAATATCTCCTTATTAATTAAGCGATAATCATTTATGTTTTCTATTTCTTTGGAGTGTTGTTTCATTGTTTATAACTTAAAAAAAGATTTATATGAAGGGAACATGTGTTTATGTTTTCCTTCGTAGTTCGGATTGAATGAGAGTGGGAGGGTACAGAGGAAAATTAACTCAGCCTGATTTACTTCCCATTAGATCTCCAGTTTCTTGTTAACTTGAAGGAATGATGTAGAGATAGAATCCTTGGATGAATCAGTGACCTCAGAAAGCCTTTGATCGTGAAAATGGTACCAGAGCCACTGACAGCTAATATCCAAACCAAAGAGTCAGTCCAAGTAATATGGTTGTAATCATAACTCTGACTCATCACTTAAGTCCAAACAGATTAGTATTTCAGGTTGCCCTGCCTTGAGGCAGAAGTGTGGACCATATGACCTCTTAACCCTATCATTCTAGGAATCAGGAGCCAGGCTCTCCTGTGTGAGCCAAGGCATGGTATCCTGGCCACTCCCCGTAACTAAGATCATTGGAACAACCTGGGCCGGTGTCATAACCAGGTGAGACAGGGACAGACCTCTGCGGGATGACGTGGTCATCACAGCTCATGTTGCCTATCTCAGAGTGAGGTCTCCTAGAAGGATGATCTAAGTCACAGGTAAGAGCTGTTTATAAACTGCAGAATCAGTGCTTTGCTGTGTGTAGTTTAGTTGCTAAATCTTCTCCAACTCTGCAACCCCGTGGACTGCAGCAGGTCAGGCCTCCTTGTCCTCCGCTATCTCCCAGTTCAGTTGAGTTCAGTTCAATCGCTCAGTTGTGTCCGACTCTTTGCAACCCCACGGACTGCAGCATGCCATGCTTCCCTGTCCATCACCAACTCCTAGAGCTTAGCTTGAAGAATCTGGAGCTTTACCTTATTAGGATTCAAAATGAGTGCAATTGTTCAGTAATCTGAACATTCTTTGGCACTGCCCTTCTTTAAGATAAGAATGAAAACTGACCTTTCCTGGTCCTGTGGCCACTGCTGAGTTTTCCAAATTTGCTGATGTATTTAGTGTAGCACTTTAATAACATCATCATTTAGGATTATAAATAGTTCTACTGGAATTAATTAATGTACCCTAATAAATATTCATTGAATGAATGCCCTGAATCATTAGGCTAATTTACATTCCCAGTAACAAGGCTTTTTGAGGGACCATTTGCACACAACCCACCAACAGTAGTTTTAGGAACATTTTTTTTCATTTTTTAAAAAATATTCACTTATTTATTTATTTGGTTGGTTTTGTTGGGTCTTTGTTGCAACACACGAAAGATCTTCATTGTGTCATGAAAGATCTTTCATTGCAATGCACAGACTCTCTAATTGTAGCACCTAGGTTCTAGAACTCAGGCTAGGCAGTTGTGGTAATTAGGCTTAGTTGCCCCGTGGCATGTGGGATCTTAGTTCCCTAACCAGGGATCAAACCTGGGTCTGCTGCCTTGCAAGATAAATTCTTAGGCCCTGGATTACTAGGGATTCCCTTAGGAGCCTTTTTAATCTCTGACAATATATTATGAATCTAAGAGCTCCCTCCTGAAGAAACAAGTTCTATTCTTTATTAGTGAGGTGGAATTCTTTTTTTCTAATCTAATTTCAGTGGAAACTAGAAATTTTTTTTTCATTTCTTTCTTCATTTTTTGTATTGATCATTTATGACTCTTTCAAATCTTTTATAGAAATGTTTGCTTGTTTATTCTTAATTAATATGAAACCTATGTTTTCTAGGGATACTGATACTATAACTATCATATGTAATCTGTTTCCCAAGTTATTTATTTTTGTTAAAATTAATTTTTAGAGCAATTTTAGGTTCATTGGGGAGAAGGTACTGCAATTTTCCATATACTTCCTGTCCCAACACCTGCCTAGCTTCCTCCATTGTCAACATCCCCCACCATACATGTACATTTGTTACACTTGATGAAACTTCCACTTCTACATCATTATCATACAAAGTCTATAGTTTACATTACCAGGTATTCTTAGTGTTCCACATTTTGTAAGTTTGGACAAGTGTGTAATGACATATATGCACCAGTATGGTATCATACAGAGTATTTTCACATCCTAAAAATGCCCTGCCCATACATCCCTCTCCCACCCCAACAACTCTTGGCAATCATTGATCTTTTGTTTAACAAGTCTTCTCTATTTATTTATTTTAACTTTTGGCCATAGCCTGGAGCATGTGGGATCTTATTAATAGTCCCTTGACGAGAGATCAAACTTACACCCCCTGCACAGAAAGATGGAATCTTAACCACTGGACCACTGGGGAAGCCCCAATTACTGATCTTTTTATTTTTGCCACCATTTTGCCTCTTCCATGGTGTTATATAGTTGGAGCCATACAATGTGTAGCCTTTTTATATTGGCTTCTTTCACTTAATAATATGTATTTAAGCTTCCTTTCTGTCTTTTCATGACATGATAGATCATTTCTTTGTAGCATTTAATAATATTCCGTTGTCTGGATCTACCACAGTTTATTTATTCACCTCCTAAAGATATCTTGATTGTTTCCAAGATTTGGCAATTATGAAAAAGCTGCTCTGAACATCTGTCTATAGATTTTTGTATGGATGTAAGTCTTCAACAATTTTGGGTGAATACTAAGAAATGTGATTGCTAGATCACATGGTAAGAGAACATTTGGTTTTGTAAGAAATTGTCTTCCAAAGTGGTTGGAAAATTTTGCATTTCCATTAGCAATGAGTTAACATTCCTATTGTCCCACATCCTCGCCAGTGTTTGTTGTTGTCAGAATTAAGATTTTAGCCATTATGACAGGTGTGTAGTGGTATCTCATTGCTCTAATTTGCATTCCCCGTGGCATACCACATGAAGCATCTTTTCATATGCTTATTTGCCATCTGTATATCTTCACTAGTGAGGTATCAGGCCCTTTGTCTACTTTTTAATTTTTTTTTTTTTCTGATTGTTGAGTTTTAAGAGCTCTTTGAATGCTTTGGATAGTACTCCTTTATAGTAGAAAATATGCTCTCCAGTCTGTGGCTTATTTTATCAGTCTTAACATTGTCTTTTGCAAAGCAGAAGTTTTTAATTCAATACAACCTAGCTCATCAATTATTTATTTCATGTATCTTGACTTTGGTGTTGTATCTAAGAAGTCACTGCCATACCCAAGATCAACGAGGTTTGCCTCTGTTCTTCTAGGAATGCTATAATTCTCATTTTACATTTAAGTCTGTGATCCATTTTCAGTTTTGTTTTGTTTTTGTTAAGAGTATAAGTTCTGTGTCTAGATTCATTTTTTTGCATGTTGATGTCAAGCCCCATTACATGAAAAGACTATCTTTGTTCCATTATATTGCTTCTTTTTCCCCCAAGTACCAGCTGACTATAGGTTTGGGGGTGGGGGGGTCTATTTCTGGCCTGTCTATTCTGTTTCATTGGGAGTGCATTGGATTTATAGAACAAATTGGGAAGAATCAACATCTTGATAATATTGACTCTTTCTATCCATAAACATGGAATATCTCTCCATTTATTAAGTTCTTTTATTTATAGATTTTACACATATTTTATTAGATTTATACCTGAGTACTTAATCTTGGGGGTGCTATTATAAATGGTGTTGCATTTTAAAATTTCATATTTCATTTACTCATTTCTGGTATTTAGGAATGCAGTTGCCACTTGCTTAACTTTGTACCTTCACCTTGCTATAACTCTTTATTACTATCTTTTAAATTTTCTACAAAGATAATAATGTTGTGAACAGTTTGTTTCTTCCTTCCCAATCAGTATATCTTTAACTTATTTTTCTTGTCTAATTGCATTAGCTAGAACATCCAATACCACATTGTGGAAAAGGAGTAGTGAGACGGGCATTCTTGCCTTGTACCTGATCTCAGAAAGAAAGCTTTGAGTTTCTCATCAATTTTGTATTCCTCCACCTTTGTAATGGTATTTTCTACCATTTAGAATTTAATTTTTCCATATTTAACCATGTAGATTACATGTATCTACATTTTTCTTTATATATTGTGGATCTTATGTTATTCTTAATTAAAATTTTCTCCAAATAATTAACTACCAACCTCATTTTAAAAGTGTTGA
>SJYC01032652.1:0-18812 GCA_006408675.1 Madoqua kirkii | reverse complement strand
CTACATATATTTGACAAAACATTGAATTGTATGTTAAAATTAGCAAATTTTATTGCATGCAAATTATACAGAAATAAGTGAGTTTTTAATTTAAAATAAAGATTTATTCCATCTATATTTTTGTATGTATATATTTTGTATATTTAAACTGATGGAGGAGTCAAGTAGAGATTGTTAGGAGAAGGGTGAGGGATGTGGAGCATAAGAGTGAAGAATGTCAGTGGGAAGAGAGAGGAAGAAGCAGCTGTCTGTTTCCTGATCATGTCTGAAGGGCACAGTTAGATAAATGAAGGTATGAAGGGAGCCAGAGTTGAAGAAGCTATGTTTACAACTAATGCTGCTTCAGGATATTGGTTAAAAGAGGAAACAAAGAATTAGGAGAAAATGCAAACCTATAAAAAATACAAACTTTTCCCTTCTGACCTATGACCCTGTCAACTGTCTACTGAGGCCTCTGCAGCCACGAGCAGAGAAGGTACAAGAACAGAACAACAGTGGCCAAAACATGAGATGAACTCTGTCTACATCAAGTCAGAGAACAGACTCTGTATTTATTATTTTAACTCAGGCAGCAGGATGCCAGAAGCTGCAGAAGGACATGGGATCTGTGCTTTGGGATTCCCAGGGCCATCACACGTATGGCAAAGGAGGTGCATAAATGGGTTTCAGGGAGAAGTCTGAGGCTCCTGGACCCTAGAGCACAGGGATCCTCAGGACCAGAGTTCAAAGACTCCCAGCAAGAGGGGCAGGCCCAGCAGGAGGGGCAGGAGAAGAAGGGTATGTCCATCTGTTGTCCCCAAGTCATCTCTTCTTGTCTCAGGGTCCACTTCAGCAGCAGCCGCCTCCAGAGGACTGACCGCTCCCCCCTCCACAGCATCCAGAGCCCCCCGAGGGCTGGCTGCAGCAGTCAGACCTCTGGGGTCGGCAGTGGTGGGACCTGCGGCGCCTGTGGTGGCTCAGGCAACAGCCCCCACACCCAGAGCTGCAGCAGCCCCCAGAGCTGGAGCCACAGCAGGAGGAGACTGGGGGGCACTTCGGGGGGCACTTTTGGGGACATTTAGGGGTGGGGCACTTGTGGGCACACTTGGGAGGGGGCTGGCACTGCTGCTGGTTCTGCTGGCAGGACATCTTGGTGGGCAGGCTCAGTATCTGAGGGAGAGACAGACAGCAGGTCAGATCCAGCACACAGAGACCACTCTTCCCTCTTTTGCCCTCTTAGCATTACTTAAAATCTTAAAAGCATAATATCCAGTAGTTTTACTACTCTTAGTAGCTTTCCCACACTCTTGAATTTTATATTTGAAATTTCAGCACAGCCTTGTAAATCAGATAAGAACTTTCATCTATTTGTACAAAGTAGTAACTAAGACCGAACAATATAACAAAACATCTCCAAGAGTCTAAAATCTTATAAGTGGAGTTGGAACTGATTCTATCCATGTCTTCTAAATCTGAAATTGTCCAGTTTATAGGCCATTTAAGGACAAATTATTTCTTAAAGAAAAAATACAGGAACCAGTCCCCTGATTGTAATTTGATTTATTGTGTAAGGTCCGCATTGCAAAAAATCTTACAGTTACAGCTCTCATTAAGCTCCCTTATATTAAAGATCACTGTTATTTAGTCGCTCATCATATCTGACTCCTTTGTGACCCCTTGGACCGGCCCACCAGGCTCCTCTGTCTGTGGAACTTCCCAGGCAAGAATACTGGAGTGGGTTGCCATTTCCTTTCCCAGGAGATTATTCTAACCCAGGGATCAAACCCTTATCTCCTGCATTGGCAGGTGGATGTTTTACCACTGAGCCACCAGAGGTGAGGTGAAGTCGCTCAGTCATGTCCGACTCTTTGCGACCCCGTGGACTGTAACTTACTAGGCTTCTCTGTCCATGGGATTCTCCAGGCAAGAATACTGGAGTGGATTGCCATTTCCTTCTCCAGGGGATCTTCCCAACCCAGGGATCGAACCTGGGTCTCCCACACTGGAGGCAGATGCTTTAACCTCTGAGCCACCAGGGAAGCAAGCCACCAGGGAAGCCCTTTATTAAAGAAGACATTAGTAATCCTCTCAGTCGCTACAGCCCTGGGACTTGAACCTCTGCCCTCTGATCTCAGTCCAGGGAGGTCCCATCTCCTTAAGCTGATGGGTTGCAATGGTGATCCTCAAGCTTACTGTTTCTTAATCAACATGGAAATTTGTAAGCGCATTTTCAGACCCATGAATAAGCATGGAGAAGTTTAATAATAAGCAAGTTTAAATTTCCCAGAGGAGCCTGAGGTCTCTGTCTTGGGCTGCTCCTTCACTGCAGATGGGGGCAGGGCTATATTTTCCCATGTGCGCTCCCTCCTGACACCTGTCAGAGTGGAGCCTGGTGTCTGTCAGGTCACCAGTGTCCTTGTCCTGAGAGGCCCTCTCCACTACAGGTCAGCTTGCTTCCTTTAGAGCACAGCCGCCTGACTCTTCTCCCTATGTTCCCAGATCCCTCCTCGCATCCCTCCCTCAGTCTTCCTGCGCCCTCCTCCTCTGACACAATTACCTTACTCTGTGAAGGTCCTGCCTTCTAGTTCATATCTGAGCATCCTCTGTGGAAGACCCCACTCCATTTCTCAGAGGACACTTACCTGTACACACGCAGCACAGGTTTGTCAGCACCGCAGGAGAGGAGTGGATGGAGGTGCTCTGGTCCCAAGGTCCTTTTATCCTGGCCTTGGGCTCTGCCCTAGGGGTGAGACAGGGCCTGGGCATCTGGGCATGAGAGGACCGCCTCCTGCCACCCACATGGCTCCTGTGACAAGTGATGACTGGTAGCTTCTCCCTGTCTCACTCTATGAACTCAGGACAGCCTCTCCAAGGAGCTTGGAATAAGGAGTGGAGAAGTTGGGAGACACTTTGCTTTGGATCTTCTGTTTCATTCTCCTTGAGAAATACAAGCATGGAAGGCCTCTTAGCTCCTGTTCTTGTTGCTTGGGACCCAATCACTTTCTTTTCTTCTTCTTTCAGATATAAACTCATTACTCATGGCCGTCTATTTCAGACTATAATTTGGAGACGCCTTCATATTTCTCCACTTAGGTAACCCTGCCAGTCTGTCAAAGGTCAGCAAAACTTGATCTCTCCCCCAGATATGCCCCATGGCTTGTTTCACCATAGCCTGCAAACTAAGGATAGTTTTACATGCTAAGTGTTTGTGAAGAGAAATCAAAAGAAGACTCTTTCATGAAACATGAAAGTTATAATCAATTCAAATTTCAGTGTTCATAAACTTTTACTTGGAACCAGGCCTGCTCAATTCTTTACTCTCCAGGGCTATTTTCACACTGAGGCAGAATTAAATAGTTGGAAGAGAGACCCTAGGATTCCCAAAGCCCAAAATATTTACTCTTTAGCCTTTACCAAAGTTTGCTGATGTATCTCATTGCTTTTATGAGCTCGAGATCAGACAGATCTAGAAAACAACCCTGATTCTGCCACTTGCTAGCTGTGTGTCCATGCAAAATTACTTGAGTCATTTTTAGTTTTGGTTGTTTGTTCCTCAGTTATAAAGTACAGGTAGTGATAAAAATATTTCACAAGGATATTGTTTCAGTCAATAAGACAGTATAAAGAAAAGGACTGGTGGAAGACTGGTTATGTGGTGGACCCTCAAGTTATAAGATGCCTATGCATTTGTAAATAAAGGGAAATTATGGACTGTGAAGAAGGCTGAGTGCCAAAGAATTGATGCTTTTGAACTGTGGTGTTGGAGAAGACTCTTGAGAACCCCTTGGACTGCAAGGAGATCCAACCAGTCCATTTTGAAAGAGATCAGCCCTGGGATTTCTTTGGAAGGAATGATGCTTAAGCTGAAACTCCAGTACTTTGGCCACCTCATGAGAAGAGTTGACTCATTGGAAAAAACCCTGATGCTGGGAGGGATTGGGGGCAGGAGGAGAAGGGGACTACCGAGGATGAGATGGCTGGATGGCATCATGAACTCGATGGACGTGAGTCTGAGTGAACTCTAGGAGTTGGTGATGGACAGGGATGCCTGGCGTACTGTGGTTCATGGGGTTGCAGAGTCGGACACAACTGAGCGACTGAACTGATATAATTTTAAACCATAACTTCCTTCAAAGAAGGGTTAAATCTGGATTTTTTTCATTCTTTTCTTTTTCAAATTACTTGTTCTGCTTAAATATCTTGCCTTTTTTTTTTTTGGCCATGTCCCTCAGCTGGTGGGACCTTATTTCCCTGACCAGGGATGGAACCCATGTCCCTGCAGTGGAATTGTGGAGTCCTAATCACTGAACCACCAAGGAAGTCCTTACCTTGATGTTTTTTACTATGAAATATGGCCAGGAAAGGAGTTTGTGGTGAGGAGGAGATGAGCTCTGCATTGCTCCACATAGAACAGAGATGATGTGTATGAAGCAGAGAAGCACAGAGTGGGACACCTAAGCACCAGGGCTAGGCACCTGGAGCTGAGGTGGTAGAGCGACCTCCAGAGGCTCTTTTTAAGCCCCTTGCAACTTCCTGACCCTAGGTTTTTATTGTAGATTTCTCTGCTTGTAAAGTTTTTCTACCCCAGCAAGTTGAGTAATTGAAAGGCAAGGATAAGAATTCACATTTGGTTCAAGTTGGTGTATAGCACCATGGTGAGATTTTCTGAAAGGAAACTAATTAATTAATTAGAAAAAGGCACACTGAAGCCAGGAGCAGCATATGAAGAAAAAACCCCTCCTTTCTGTCAGTGGCAGAAAAATTTGGAAAGAATCAAAAGCTTCCCAGAATCTGGAACATTATAGTGACTTAACAAATCACAAGGGGAAGAATGAAGTCAGTTAACATATAGTTACAAGATATTAATAAGTAATATATACATTTGGGTGGACAAATTATATAAACAGAGACTAAATATGTGTTTATATAAACATACACTCACATATTTTTATAGTGGTATTGTGTGTGTTATGTATATAGAGGTATTTTATTGGCTATTATTTTGTGTCCCACTTTCTTGGTTTTTCCCTTTATCTTATTCATTAGAACTCTTCTAGAAATAATTACCCATGACCATTAAATAAAGTGACCAAAATCATACATCGTAGTTTGCCAGAGACCATTTTAGATTATGTCTTTTATCCCAGCATAAATTTTCATAAACCTACTTTTCAAATTCAACCCTGTTCCAGTTCAGATAATGATGGTATAGTCACACTACTATCCATTGATGTCTTCTTAGAGGCTTCACTGATTCAGGATAAAACCTAAACAACTTGGCCTTGATTCAAGTATCTAAATAGCATGACCCTTTTCTGTTTCTAAAGGTTTTTCCTTTGTTCCCTTAAGAGAAGAAATCCTTCTCTTAAACTGAATTGGCTACTAGCTCTACTTTGAATAGGCTGCATGTATGCATGCTAAGTCCCTTCAATCGTGTCCGACTGTTTGTGACGCTGTGGACTCCAGGCGAGACTACTGGAGTGGGTTGCCGTTTCTTCTCCAGTGGGTCGAGCCCCTACTTCTTATGTCTCCTGCACTGGCTGGTGGGATTTTACCACTAACCCCCCCAGGTTACCTCATGTCTTATCTTTGTTTTGCTTATGTGACATATTTCTGATCAAGTATTTATTGAGAACAGGATCTGGATATAAAACATTTATATCCCCCTCTCCTCCTAGAGCAGAGAGATGCAGAGTCATTTCACCAGGGTTTCTTAGCACCCAAGAGTTTGCACATAGCTTTTCCATGGGATTTAAGTCAATCAGGTAACAGTTTGACATTAAGACGTGTACTGTTATATGTGCTGGTCATATCATCCTACAGAGATCTCTATATTACTCAAGGGAAATATTTGTTCTCAGTATTCTAAAGGGTGTAGCTATGGAAGGAGAGATTGGGATATTGATTCTCTGGCTCACACAGTCAGTAACTACTTCAAAGCCCAGCTCATGGATTCCTAGGTTAATGGAGCTGGTGTTCCACTGGGTCACACCTCTGCCTCTAGGCATGGCAGCACCCAACCTTCCATGAGTCTGACTCTGGGTATAGGTGGTTAATCAGCAGTGTGGTTGCAATATCTTGAGGACTTCTTTCTAAGCCTTGGCTTTTAGAGTTCAACTGATGCAGTAACATTTCAAAAGAAAACAAAAATGTTTAGTTACAAGGGATTGATTTTCTGAGGTTACTTACTCGTCAATGTGTAAGGCGAGTGCAGAGAAAAAGAGTGAGCTAGGCAGTTGGGCAAGGAAAGGAAATACATTAGAGGGAAAACGAGAGGGTGACTGGCCCTTGAGACCCATGTCCTCCGTCTCTGACGGGATCTTTCTTTATACATCCAATGAAAAATTCTCTGAAGGGATGATTAATTTTTAGCCTGTACCTGAGTCCTGAGGTCACATAGCCAGAGGTCTGGAATCTAGTGGTCTCATAGCCTTCAGAAGGTAGGTGCCAGCAGAAAAAGCAGAATGTCAATTGAGCAATTTGGTCAGTCTCAAGGGTCATTATGACCCTTTATCCTTTGTTTGAAAGGTCAGCATAATAAATTATGTTAACAATGAGTCCCCATGTGGACCTGTCGCAAAGGTATCTGTCTCCTATGTTCTTGGATTAATTCACAGGATGGGAGGAAACACTGCTGAGATTCACAGGAAGTTATTAAAACTGGGTGAATTTTTCTCATTCCCTGCACCCTACACCCCCTTCCAGAGACAGGACCTTGTACATCATCAATTTTTACTTCCCTTCCCTTCTCTTCCTCTTCAAAACATTTGAAAGTGAAAGTGTGACAGTGTTAGTCGCTTAGTCATGTTCAACTCTTTGCAATCCCATGGACAGTAGCCTGCCAGGCCCCTCTGTCCATGGGATTCCTCAGGCAAGAAAACTGGAGTGGGTTGCCATTCCCATTTTCAGGGGCTTTTCCCAACCCAGGGATCAAATCTGGGTCTCCTGCTTTGCAGGCAAATTCTTTACCTTCTGAGCCACCAGGGAGGCCCTCAAAACCTTTATTTATATTATAAAATATTCTTAAAAGCACATTTTAAAAGTATTAAGGAAAAATATTTATTATTTCTAATTCATTAAGAAATAAACTTATTTTGAAGGAAAAAGAAATATAAAAGAAAAGTTGATAAATGGGTATATCAAGTTAAAAATCTATACAGCAAATAGCACCCACAAATAAGGCCGAGTGAAAATGAATCAGTGGGGAGACTGCAACACATTTACGGGGAACATAGAAGACAGCTCTCACAAGTCAACAGAAAATACATAAGTTCAGTTCAGTCGTTCAGTTTTGTCCGACTCTGCACCCCATAGCCTGCAGCATGCCACGTTTCCCTGTTTATCACCAACTCCTGGAGCCTCCTCAAATTCATGTCCATTGACTCGGTGACGCCATCCAAATACGCAAGCACACCAACAAACAGATGAGCAGAGAACATGAACAGGCAAAACACGTTGTATTTGGAGTATTTCTATGGAGTATTTCCTGCCATATCAGTAAACAAGGATGTCACAACCATCAGTGATTTCCGTGCCTCCAAATGTAAATTTCTGAGCCCAGAGGGTGTCTGAAAGGGAGAACAATGCCTATGATCCAGCAGCTGTTGGATGCCACCACTAAAAATCAAGAAGCAAGTTGCTGGCCCCAGATAGCTGAGATACATATGAAAGAAATTATTTCAGTGAGCCCAGATGCTTGCATCTTTCCATACAAAAAAGAACACTAAATTCCTTAACTTGAGGTATCTGGTTTTCCTTAATTGACAATAATCTTTTGCTGTTCAGACTGCCTGCTGCCTGCCCCTTTTGTTGCAAACTTCTGTATAACCTGACTCCTCCTACATCCTCAAAGCAGCTTCTCAGGACTACTTGAGATACTACCTCCTGAGCTTGAAGTCCAAGAGTTCCCACCAAATAAAACAACTCTCTACTTCCAGTTTGTGACTATATTTTTCAGTTGACACACATATCAGAAAATAAATACAAACAGCCAAAGAATAATTGAAAATATATCCTATGTTACTGTCACGCGAGTGTATGTTCCTCGATTCTTTGTTTCGTCACAACAAAGATTTGGAGTGATGGACGTTAAAGCCCCCGCGGCGGGTCACAGCTCCCAGGTCTTGGATAGACCGTGTTATAGCTCCCAGGTCTTGGATAGACCGTGTTACAGCTCTCAGGTCTCGAATGGACCATGTCATAGCTCTTAGATAAATCAGTGTTACAGCTCAGTGTTACAGCTCTATTTTACTTAGAAGATAGCAGGAAAATCCATCTTTGAAGTGTGAGGGCACGCCTATCTAAAGACAGGAGAAGAGCGCCCCAGCGCTAGGGGGAGAGAGAGAGAGAGAGAGAGAGAGAGAGCTAGCTTTGGCTCTTCTATTTATATGTTTATTTCTCCCTGGGCCTGTCCTATGTAAATTGGGCCAGCCAGGAGTGTTGTTTGTTTTACCTGAGGTCCTCACTCTGGTCCTCAGATCTTTTTTTGTTTCGTTTTCGCGGGCTTTTCCTTCCTTGTCTTGTAGCCATCGCCATTTTGAACTCCTTTCCCTGTCCTACCTACTTAACATTACCAATCAAAAAAGATTGACAAATTAAAAGGAAATGTCTTATGGAACAGTGTCAACCCAGTGTATTTATTCACTGGCAAAGATTGCGTGCCTGACAGACTCTCATTGTTGGAGTGGATGCATGGAATTGGGCACTCAGACTTCACTGACTTGAAAATAAATTGGTATAATTATCATGCATGACAGTATGATGATTCATTCATTTAATACAGACTTTATGATGTGTGAATACAGTGTTTGAATATATAGGAACTTAGCCTAAGGAAACAAGGGAATGGTAAGAAAAGAATATATGCATAAGGATGCTCCTTGTAGCCAATTACCAATAATAAGAATACAGTAATCCTAACCCTGCCAGGCTCCTCTGTCCATGGGATTCTCCAGGCAAGAGTACCAGAGTGGGTTACCAGCTCCTCCTCCAGGGGCTTCTCCCAACCCAGGGATCAAACCCACATTTCTTATGTTTCGTACATTTGCAGGCAGGTTCTTTACTACTAGTGCCACCAGTTAAGCCCCCCAAAACACATTTTCCCTGACCAGGAATTGAACCCAGGACATAGTGGTGAAGGAGCTAATCCTAGCTACTAGACCACCAGCCTGACAATTGGAATTGCTCCGTCACTGACAGTTCTTATACCACCCTGTCCTCAGGACTCAGAGCAGTAACAGAGTAGCAGGTGTTTTTCAGAGGGTGTGCAGTTGAGGGTCAACAAGTCTGCTGGAGAGCCTGTCCTTCTTGCTCTAGTCCACGACGGTGAAAGATGGTGAAGCTCTCCTCTCACTGGTTTGACTGTCTAAGCTAGGGAAGAGGGTGGTCGAGAAAGCATCCTGGATCCTAACGTGTTGCCTGGACTATGTGGACATCCTGACCTCAAACTCAATGGAAACTGTGGAGAATTTCCTATGTGGGGGCAGGAGAGCTCCCATGCATGGGAGGCAGGGAAGAAATTAAGTCTAACCTCCGCTGCTGGACACTGACTCCTGGACTCACCAGAAATCAAAAGGTAAAGAGAAGGGAAGATCCAAGAGAGTTTGTCTTCTTGTTTGTGAGAAGCTTCAGGTCTTGAAGCATCTATCAGGACCCATATCAGCATTTCTCCCTCTGCCTAGAGGCAGCGGTAGTTGAACTTGCTACTTATCAACCTTTACTTGCCTTTCAGTTTTTCAATAAGCCAGCAGTTCCTTACAGAAAGTTCTGCCTCGTAAAGCAAACATCTTAATTTCTGTTTCCTGACCTCTTCAAAGAGAGTGACTAGTTTCAGCTTTAATGAGGACAAGAATTGAAGGAATTTAACCTTTAAGGACTCAATCAGTCTTGAAAGCAACTGATACTGTTCTAGGGTCCAGATGACAAGGGGAGAAAGGGCAGAGGGCAGACATGCTTGTCTTTCCCGGTACATTGACAAGTGGGAGGAAAGCAGTCTATGACAAGGTGGTGAACGCATGATTTGTTTTATTGTTTCATTTCAGGTAGGGAACTGCCAGTGGCATAAGAATTATTCTCTGGGGTTCCCAAGGCAGCTTGAAGAGATGGGATCAGGGATAGGCAGATGAGTTTTTAGGAAAGAATACAGATTCCTGGATTCCAGGTCAGAAGAAACTTCTAGGACAAAATTTGAAATCTTCACTGATAATGTCTCAGCAGACAGCCAGGCCAAAGGAAGATGGCTTTGTCCTTTTCATGCCTCTAATTCAGCTCTTCTTGGCTCAGGGTCCACTTTAGCAGCAGCCGCCTCCAGAGGACTGACCGCTCCCCCCTCCACAGCACCCAGAGCCCCCTGAGGGCTGGCTGCAGCAGTCAGACCTCTGGGGTCTGCAGTGGCGGGACCTGCGGCGCCTGTGGTGGCTCAGGCAGCAGCCCCCACACCCAGAGCTGCAGCAGCCCCCGGAGCTGGAGCCACAGCAGCCCCCGGAGCTGACACTGCAGCAGGAGGAGGCTGGGGGGCACTTTGGGGGACATTTAGGGGTGGGGCACTTGGGGGTGCACTTGGGAGGAGGCTGGCACTTCTGCTGGTTCTGCTGGCAGGACATCTTGGTGGGCAGGTTCAGGAGCTGAGAGAGAGAGAGAGACAGATGGCAGGTCAGACCAGCACACAGAGACCTCTGTGCCTCTTCCTGAACTTTCAGCATCTTTCTAGACCCTTTATCTTGAAAACCTTCAGATGAGACTTAAGAAAACCATCTCTTTCGTGCTCATTAACATTTCTTAAGTGTCAGAAAAAGGACTAGGAAATAAATTGGCTCTACTTCAGCATTCTGTCTACCATGTCACCAAGATCCTGAAAATGTTCAATGTAGGGACCATTTTAGAGCTGAAAGCCTCATTAAGGAAAAAGCAAAATCTTCCTCTCCCTGAAGAATTTCTGTTATGTTTTTATTTTGCAGAACATAGAAAATTGCAACTGCAAAGGGCCTTGGAGTCAATGTGCCCCAATCAGCTCATTTCAGAAGAAACTGAAACAAAGGCAAATTCTCTGGCCCAGTGCTATTCACAAACACATCACAGTTTCATCCCCAGGTTCCCTGACTCCCAACCCAAAGACTATCTTATATTCTGCTCACCAAGCCTGTCATCGGGCTTCTCAGCCTCCCTATGGATCTTCTTGTTGGAATCCAAACAGATCCACAAGTGCCTCTGATTCTCTCCACTAAGTACCAACATCCTCAGTCCATTATTTCTACAACTGGATGTGGATGTGTTTCCAAAATGATGTTTCCATTATACACCCCACTCCAATATAATCTAGAGGTCAATATTTTTCTTTCCCTAAAAGCAAAAAAACACACCCAGCAACTGAAAACCATTTGATTTCTCTAAAACTCCAGCACTAGCCACAAGAATCTTCCCAGGAGCTCTTGGTCTCTCACTCATCTTATCCTTCCCTCCTTCAGATTTCCTGGGCTTTTGTCCTTGCCAGCCACAACTCCAGCCCCCAAGTTTCTGCCCTGCCCTCTCCTCTGGTCTAAGCATCCTGCTCCCTGCATCTAAGGCCCTGCTCCCACTGCCAGTGGACACTCACCAGTGCACACGCAGCAGAGAGACGTCAGCACCTCAGGAGAGGAGTGGATGGAGGTGCTCTGCCCCAGGGCCCTTTTATCCTGGCCTTGGGCTCTGCCCTCAAGTGTGAGCCAGGGCCTGGGCATCTGGGCATGAGAGGACTGCCTCTTGCCACCCACATGTTTCCTGTGACAGGTGACGAATGGCAGTTCTTCCCTGCCTCCCTCCTAGCCGTTCCTGGCTAGGAAAGCACCTGCCTAAAATGAGGGTTATAGTGGGTGGAAACAGACACCAGCATTCATGGACTCCTCCGTTGCCTTCCTTTCCAAGAAAAATGGCTCTCTTCACAGCCTTCTCTTCACACTGAGGGACCTGGTCACACGATACTTTTCCTTCCACCCTAGATATTAATTTTTCATCTGGACCTTTGGATCTAGATAGCTTGGAGTGAAAATCTACATGTCTAAATTGTGTGTGTGTGGGGGGTGTATGTGGGTATGACTGTTAACTAAAATATATATTTACAATCTAAGAGTTTATAGTTACATTTTATTTGGTGAAAATTTTTAGGACTTCAAGCCCTGGAAATAGCATCTCAGGTAACCCTGAGAAAGCTAAGAAGAGCTGAGGGAGAAACCAGGATATATAGGAGTTCTGCAGCAAAGGGCAAACAGTAGGTGCAAAAGATTACTATCAGTAAAAGAAAATCAGATATCTTAAATTACAGAACTTAGCACTTTTCTGTGTTTGGGAAGATGTAAGAGTCTGGGCTCACTGAAATCATTCCTTTGATATGTGCCTCGGCTATCTGGGACCAGTATCCTTTGTTTACACATCCCAAATTTCCTGAAGGCTCACCATAGGGAGTGGCTGCATCTGATGACTGCTAGGTAGCAGGTATTCTTGTCCTTGGGGCTCATCAGCTCAACACTGGTGTTGGCTGCAATCTCTGATGACTGTGACATCCTTTGTTTGTTGATGTGGCAGGTGATATTTCACATAAGAATAGAATATTCTGATTACTAGAATCATATCAGAATGGAATATTCTATCATAACCTTAGTTTTCTAATATTTTAAATTTAGATTATGATAGAAATGTCTTCTTAAGGATCTACAAATTAAGATGGCAAAAAGGAAGTAGACCGATGGTATTCAGCACTGAGTGATGTTCAGGTTGATAGACAGGCATAAAGAAAAATAGATTCAGACCTGAATTTTTAACAGACAGTGGGCTTTCATTAAGCCACAGCTATCTTTTAAAAATAGGTGGATCTTATTAAAACTAAATGCCATTTTTTTCCAATATACCTCTACAAATCTGACTTTATGAAGAGACCCCTAGAATTAAAATAGGAGAAGAGGATTGAAGAGAGGCATATTTCTCTAAATTATAGCCTGAAAAGAATTCATAATTTCCTAGGGCAAATCTGAAGGAATGAAGTAAAGTAAAACTGAGATAAGTGAAAAAAGAAAGTGACCAAAGAAGAGGTCTTAAAGTGTGACTTCAAGTGGTGTGACTGGTATACTTAAGAACAGACATATTCAATATTCATTAAATTTTTTTCATTATTGCAATAGAGATTTCCTATGTTCCCCAAGTTAACCCAGTGGAAATTTAAAAAATGTGAAACAGATTATCTGAAAAAAATAAGTTCAAAATTAAATATAATGTCAGAAAACTCACTGGATGGTCTTAGCAGATTGTAAAGCACAGAACAGATTAGTGAACCTGAATTTGAAAAAAAAAAATTATTCAAACTGAATGGAAGAGAGGAAAGAATATTGGGGGAAAATGAACAGTGATTGATCATCTGTTGAAAAATAGCAAACAGTCTACATACATTTTAGAGTCCAGAAGATTAAATAGAATGGAAGAGGAAATATATTTTAAAACAATAGTCAAACTTTTCCAAATTTCATAAAAATTGTTAACCAATATATCCAAAATGTTACAAACAAACAAAAAAAATCCAGTAAGTAGTAAAGTGTGTCTAGGGGCAAGATACTAACAAGTCTTGGAAAATAGGTAAATGAGAAAGAAATTATGAAGAAGGTAACAAGAAATATTTGTCAAAGAGGTCTGGTTTGAATATAGGCTTTGAAGGGTGGTGAAGCCTTGATCCTTGGGGTGGAACCAGGAGGAAATTCAGTGGAGAAAAGCAGTGTGAGAATACATATGGTGCAGGAGGATACAGATGGTCTTTTGTGAGGAGAGTGGTCCAGCATGACTGAAAGGCAGGGCATGTGTGACGGAGCAGAGAGGGAGAGTGAGGCACAGAATAAGGCAGAAAAGAAGGCTAGGTCCAGATTTGGGGGAGACTACAGCCAGGGTCAGTCTCCCAGGTTTTATGCAATGTTCACCAAAACTCTTGGTTCAATTTTATTATTGTTACTTGTATGTTTGTCATTTTAGCAGGGTAAGGGTAGTCACATTCATGCTGGGGATTCACTCAGGAGACTTTGGGATAGAGGAGACCAGCAGTGGAGGAAGAGCTGAGAAAATGCCATTTCTGATAATCCCCTAATGTTGCCACAGATTGATAATCCCTTTCTCATGAATTCCAAATCCAAAGACCTTCAAAAATGGAGTTTCTTGTCTGATTGTTTATGATAGTCATTTGGTGGCAAAAATATTGAACTGAGCTGACAGTGAGGTCTCTTCACCGTACTGTGAATGTCCCTGTGTTCTGTTGCAGAAATACAAATGACCTCTCTGAGGGAACCCTGAAGCCATGGGGTGTGGAGGATCTGGACTGTACGTCTTGCCTCCCCAAGATGTGGTGGAGTCCTTGGTTTGAGTTTGTAAAAAATTATGTGAATACCTCAATTAAATAGAGGCTGGCACCACCAGAGGAAGCCTTCATGCCTCGCAAGGCTAACAGAGCCCAACAAAAAGAAAAAGACTCTTCTTTTCTGGCAGGGACTCAGCCAATGAAAAACCATGGACTCTTGTTAACTACAGCCCTGCCAACTTCCTTTTCCCCTTTATAAAATGTTTTCTTTTCCTCACCATATAGGGACTTGTATGTGACTCCCCATGCTTGAAGACACCCATTGCAATTCACCAAGGATCCCAAATAAACTCATCTTTGCTGGAGAAATAAATGGCAGCCTGTTTTAGGTCAGCAAAATCCATGGTGTTGGGGTTGTACATGGCCAACTCTGAAGTATTCCTACAGCATTACTATCAAGAATAAATTATATTTATTGACTATCCTTTTTAAAAATGTCCTAAATTTTGTTTGGTGCCAAGGGGTTCAGATAAGGAATAGGTCTGTGGCATTTGTATCCTGGCATCCACTCTGGTATTCTTGTCTGGGAAATGCCATGGACAGAGGAGACTGGTGGACTACAGGCCATGGTGTTGCAAAGAGCTGGACACGACTTAGCAACTAAACAACAAATATCAATATAGTTTGCTACTGGAGGATTAAGACTATACTCATTGGAAAAATCTCCTGGATTTCTGACTGAATAAAACAAACCTCTGAAGAATGCAAATGAGATGCTGTGCAAATAAATGATGAATAAATGTTTGTTCAACTCAGCCTTTTTATCCAGGCAAGGTCAAGTCAGGAGGCCTTCGAGTGACTAATGGCTCAATCTCCATTCGAGCCGAAAAGATATCTCTGACTGATGGAGAGCCTCTTCTCCCTGGTACCACCTGTCCCTCTGGCTGGTCCAAGGAGACACACCAGTGGTAAACTGGCTGCACAGTATCAATAAGCTGATGGTCATTTGTGACAGCTGCTCTACTCAGTATCCTTAAACCCAGCATCCACCCTGGTTCTTGAACTTTCTGATCTCAAAGCTTCTACTCTTTCTAGATTCAGTGTTTTGCCTCAGCCATTTTCCAGCACCATCACTTTATCCCTCTTCTGTCTGCCACTCCATGTCCCTTTACTTCTTCAATTGCTTTTCTTCCAAGCCCCTCTACTTGACCCAGCTTGAGGCAGGAGATAGATGGGCCCCTGGGGAGCTGGAGTTAGTTTCCAATACCAATACTCCCAGATAAAAATAGCAGGACAATCGAGGGAGGAGGCTGGGCTCTGCACAGATAGAAGATGTGTGTGTGTGTGTGCGTGTGTGTGTGTGTGTGTGTGTGTGTGTGTGTGCACGCGCGCGCGCTCGTGTGTTTGTCAGTGCTCAGTTGTGTCCAACTCTTTGTGACCCCAGGGTTTGTAGCCTGCTTACCAGGTTCCACCATCCATGGAATTTCCCAGGCAAGAAACCTGGAGTGGGTTGCCATTTCCTACTCCAAGGGAACTTCCCAACCCAAGGATTAAACCCACTTCTCTTGGGTTTGGGAGTAAGCATTATCAGGTCTTAGATGTGTGACCAGATAAATTAGTTAACCTTGCTAGATTGTGTGTGTGTGTGTGTGAGAGAGAGAGGGAGACTGTCTATAAACTGGAGCAAATCATAGTATCTTTTCAAAGGTTGAATATTAGTAAGAATGTAGGTTTCCTCTTCAGGTAGTAGCTGGCACACAGTAGGTCATCATCTTCTAGCCTCACTCCTATTTGATCTGAGCTGAACAAACTAGGTACCTAGGTGTGCACTGTGTGTGCCAAGCAGAGCAGCACACTCATGCCTAACTAAAAGAACAAGAGTTTATCACCATGTGCCACAGATTATCTGTATTATCTCACTCTTGGCCTGTATTAAGTTGTAATCAACCATTCTTTCTCTATACGTGCAGATTTACAAATACCAACTCATCTTCTATCTTAAATGCAGCTAACATTTAAATTAAATTCATAACTTCACATTTATCTTAACTATATTTTATCTTTTCAGATGAAGTCCATTATTCTAACCTGTGTTGAATCACTGCCTACTCTTCAATTTCCCCATCCCTTGAATTCCACACCTGGAATTTCAGTCAATTTCTTCTCAACTGTTTCTCTAAGAGGCTGAAAAGAAGTTCATTAGAGCAGGATAAGAATGGAATCTGGGGACCATAAAAGTGTTAGGAATCAGGAGAGATGGTCAATGAAGGAAGAAATACCCCTCCAAGGGCTTCTGCCATTATGCCATTTGCTCTGACAGCATGCCTATTATCATGTCTGTCTGGAACACACGTCCTCCTCCCTCCATTCATTAGACAACTCCCAGTTGCCCTTCACATTGCTGATCATAGCTCCTCCTCCAGGCACTTAACCCCTGCAGGTGCCCCTCCAGTGGGCTCCCTCGGTACCCTGTGCCCCGACACTGAAACTCTTAGGACCTTTATTGTCTCTTAACCTCTTGGCAAGACAAACAGGGTCTGCCTGGCTCACCATTGCCTCTCCTGGAATAAGCACAGCTCATGGCAGAGCACTGAGGCTCCATAAAGATTTGCCAAATGAATGGATGTGTTGATACAAGCTGATATGTGGTTTTTTCCCTGATAGCTGTTAGTACTGGAGAACAGAGGGAAGGTGTTATCCCAGCTCAGGGCTCCCGTGATAAGATGTAGTGAGGAATGTGGTGGGCAGGTTTGGCACATCTTCCAGGCTTCTAGGTACTTCTACTTTAACCTTCCAGGTCAGGGAGCTTCTTATTTTGGAGCAATGATTTTGATTGTCCCTGGTGATGGGGAAAAACATGGGTCATCATGCATCACCATCACCCTCTCTTCCTTCCTGGTCTCAGGCCATAGGCATGTGGATCCTCTGGGGTGTCCAACCATGTCAGAAATCAGGAGGATGCTGTGGCCAAGAACCAAATCTTGCTCACCACCTGGCCATTCTCCCATTTGTCAACAAGGTATCTACTTGTGCACTGCCTGCCTTCTGATTTCTGCCATACACCTAGCTAAACCATTATCAACAGCCAAGCTATTTCCTTATGCATGACAGTTCTATTTGCTTATTCATCCTGGACTATTCTAATCTGTTGGACAAACTATGGAGTGTGGAATTTCTCCCTCTTAATATATGGGAAATTCCTAGGTAAAGGAGAGATATGCCAAAATTTGGCTTCTCCTATCCCAGCAAAAATATCTTACATATACTGGACACCACCCCACCCCCTCTTCAGCCACTTACAAGTGCTCCATTCTAAGTATTTTTAGTGGCAGTGGGGCTGGGGGTTTAACTGAGAGAAAGGAAGAAGTACTTTATCTTAAGGTGTTTCTAGATTGAGTATAAATTTGACTCCACACAGAGGATAATTACCTAAAACTCCCACATACACACAAAAAAGCTTAATGGTCAGCACCCTATTGCCATCATGTCTACATTCTACTCATGCTGTACCCAGATATGTACAAGCTTTAACGTTCCTTGTAGGTATAGAGAAAGCTCAGACCCCTGGGTGTTCATTGTAGCAATGGTCTCCCCACCCAGCTGATTAGAATAATTTTCATCTACAGTCCAAGATTTTATTGCTGGAAATTCAAATTGAGTAGTTCTGGGTTGGTTCCTGGATTCCATGTCTTTAAGTGGGTTCCCAGCTTATTGCACCTTAACCTTGTGCCTGTAACAAAGAGGAATTATGGAAACTTACCTGGTATGAAGACAGCCCCTAAGGGGCTGATTTCCTCATTTGACAGTGAGGATGTTAATCTCAAGGAGGGAGGCTTCAGTTCAGTTTGGTTCAGTCACACAGTCATGTCTGATTATTTGTGAATCCATGGACTACAGCACCCCAGGCTTCCCTGTCCATCACCAACTCCTGGAGCTTCCTCAAACTCATGTTCATCAAGTCGGTGATGTCATCCAATCACTTCATCCTCTGTTGTCCCCTTCTCCTCCTGCCTTCAATCAGGGTCTTTTCCAGTGAGTCGGTTCTTCCCATCAGGTGGCCAAAGTATTGGAGTTTTAGCTTCAGCCTCAGTCCTTCCAATGAATATTCAGGACTGATCTCCTTTTGGATAGGCTGGTTTGATCTCCTTGCAGTCCAAGGGACTCTCAAGAGTCCTCATCAACACCACAGTTCAAAAGCATTAATTCTTCAGCACTCAGTTTTCTTTATAGTCCAACTCTCACATCCATACATGACTACTGGAAAAACCGTAGCATTGACTAGATGGACCTTTGTTGGCAAAGTAATGTCTCTGCTTTTTAATATGCTTTCTAGATTGGTCACAGCTTTTCTTCCAAGGAGCAACAGTCTTTTAATTTCATGGCTGCAGTCACCATCTGTAATGATTTTGGAGCCCCCCAAAATAACATCTCTCACTGTTTCCATTGTTTCCTCATCTATTTGCCATGGAGTGATGGGACCAGATACCATGATCTTAATTTTCTGAATGTTGAGTTTTAAGACAGCTTTTTC